>JAVQJG010038803.1:0-10148 GCA_036024015.1 Craterocephalus amniculus | reverse complement strand
GCCAAAGTCTTATCTATGAGCTTGTCCTGTCTGGTCTTATCAGCCTATGAAGAGGCTGTGAAGCCTGTCCTAGTGTCTGTCTGGTGTGAATCATTTTAATTGCTCTAAGCTGAGTTCAGAAAGGCTGTTAAGTCTTAACACATGTCATACTAACTTTAAATGCATATATCTCTAAGTTAAGGATAATATAACAAGCAAAACATATCTGATATAATAAGTAATACAGTAAACATATAAACTGATAAGTAATGCAATACATCTATAGAATATAATAAATGTATGAATAGTGTTGGTAATTATGCTCATTATGGTAAAATGGAAACTGTTTATAGCCATATGAGGACACAGACGCAGTTCAGTTTGCGGTCAGGCCAACTTATGCTTACGATAAGAACATTTTGTGCAGCTGGGAGGCTGAGATGGAATGTCCGGCCAGATGGTGGGCAACAGGCCAGTGGAAAAGTACCGAGAGAGGACTGCCACGAGGCTGCTTCATGATATCTTGCACAACAGGAAAGTGACTATATGTGTGGATACTTATTGGGCACTGATGTCTGATGTGATGTCCGGGGGAGGGATGGTGTGGTGCTATAAAATCAGATGAAACCATTTTAGAGGGTCTGCTGAGCCGCCTCTCCGCCCGGTTGCGCGTCTGCTCTGTAACCTAAACTTTCTGTAAATAAATACTCTGTCAGACTCTAGTCGGGCTGGGACTCTTTAATTCGGCGTCCGATATGGGATGGCCCGTTTTCACGGGACCCAGGGTCGGGCAGACCTGCCTGACAGGACGAAGCCATTTATCCCGGATGACCAGTCGAACACCGCCTTGCTGATATAGGAGAATCCTCGACAATAGCTTAGCTAAAGTAAGCATAAGTCTAGAGTTAATACAAATAATTACAACACTGGTTAACACAGTCCCAAGGACACACAGCTGCCCTGAATGATTGCTGGATGGCTCCTTAAATAGGCAGGCTGAGGGATTGGTTGCTGTAGTCCCAGCCAATCACCAGCAGGTCGGAGGAATGGGCGGCCAACCAGATCCAGCTCCTCAGTCTATCCAGATGGATCCCGGGGCAGCCAATCAGCAGCGAGGGATGAGACAGCCTGCTTTGCATGTCTTTTACAGGGTGCCTGGCCAAGGGCCGTAACAGTAGGTTTAATGAAAATGCGCTGTAATGCTGAGGATCTGAGCTCTGCATGCGGACTGGATTCCAGTCAGACGGGAGTCTGTGTGTCAGAGCTGCTCGATCTGGAATAAATGGGATTGAATTTAATGTTCAGTTTACTAATAAACTGAACAACATAATGTTAGTTATTTCCTCAGTCACATAAAACAAACCGTCCTGGTTTATAGGAAATGATCTGATGACACGATCAACACTCCGACAACGAAATGAACGTTATGAATAGGAGATTTCAATGGGAGATTTCATGAAAGATCCGATTATTAATAAGTAGTAGATGGGCGTGACTTTGGCACCCCATAGTCCCTGGCAACCTCCGGAGCAACAACAACTTAACGTAGTATTACTACAATTATGCTGAGAGAACTTAAGTAATATACGTCTAAACAAAAGAACTGAGTCCTATACACAAACATAATGGCTAAAATGAAAATAAAATGTACACTTGTTGCTAGAAAAGTACTCAAAACGAAGTTAAGCTATAGTCTTTCTTGAAATATAGTAATTCTATTAAAAATTGAGGGAATGTCCGCCATGATTTTTTTGTCCTCCGGGAGAACCATACATCATACGTATTTGTGGCTCAGAAATTTTGACAGTGTACGTATTTTTGTTGCACAGAAACAAGACGTTTCGCTCTGGCGACTGGGTTGTAAAATATACCATAGAAATGAATGGGAAAATAAAACGTAAGTCTTTTTGTGAAATAACTACGTTTTGCACAGTTGACCAACATAGGTCGTACACGTTTTGGAGGGAAACTGTGCGCCAAGAAAATGTGCAATACATACGTTGGTCCACAGTACAAAACGTAGCCATTTCACAAAAAGGCCCCTGAAATTGTACCATAACTACGTCTAATTTTCTCAGTCGTTTATATGGGCATACCTTAGATCACGTGACTACAGATTTTTTTTTCCTCAGCGCTTTAACGTAAAATATGATGGACATTCTATTCTATTCTATTAAATGCTTCGATTAGTTGTTTTTTTTTAAATTTTAATCTGAACGAATGAATGTCAAAACAAAGAAACTACGAATTTAATACATATACTAATTGGATACTGTGAAAATAAAGTATAGATTTGTTGGTAGAAAAGTCATCAAAACGAAGGTAAAGGCACAATCTAAGGATGGGAACGACACGGTTTTTGGACTGCCGATTGTCGTGACCCTCATGTCGACTTTTTGTTAAATTGTCGGCTTTTTATTTTTTATTTTTTTTAAAGCAGCGCCAATGCCTCGGGTGGAAAACATACTAGTTCATTTTGGTCTCAAGACATGGCTGTAATGTCCAATATGACCATTAAGACAATGCTAATTAAAACGAGATTAAGAGCGATTTTAAATGTTTATTCAACATCATTGTAAACAAATAGCACGCACTTCTTGCGACTTCAGATGGGGCTGTGTACTCTGTGATATAGTCCTCTCCGAAGAATGAAACCATTACATCCACCTGTTTCACTCCTTTTGCGGGACTCGTCATAAATCCGCACCGTCACCTGAGACTGCGTGGAGACCGGATAGCAGATCTCTAACCTTTCCGTACACGGCTACCTTAACCTCGTCATGCATGTGGCGTGGTGCCGGCATTTTCAGGTTTTATTTAGATGTGAGAGACCGTCGCGTGTGAAATTGAATGAGGGTCAAGTGGACAATCAAAAATCAAAATATTTTATTTCCTCGACAGGTCGACACTCTTATTTTTTTGTCGCGCGCAGCTTATGTCGATTGTCGGTCGTTTTGTCGACAAAAAGTCCCATCCCTAGCACAATCTATATTAAAATATTGCAATTTTCCCCGAAACAGGAAGTAGTAATGTCCGCCATGTTTAATTTCATGCCTGGGAAAAACTTGACAGTCACGTGATCTAATGTCCATAGAAATTAATGAGAAAAATAAATGTAGCAATACTACAATTTCAGAGGCGTTTTTGTGAAATGGTTACGTTTTACACTGTGGACCAGCGTAAGTATTACACGTTTTTGAATGAGACTGGGTTGAAAGCACGCCGCCACTGGATTCTAGAGCAGTGAAGACGCATGCTGTGGAGTGACGAATCACACTTTTCCATCTGGCAATCTGATGGACGAGCCTGGGTTTGGCAGTTGCCAGTAGAACGATACTTGTCAGATTGTATTGTGCTGAGTGTAAAGTTTGGTGGAGAGGGGAATATGGTGTGGGGTTGTTTTTCAGGAGCTGGGCTTGATCTCTGAATGCTTGAGCATTCTAAGACATTTTGGAGAATTCCAAGCTCCAAGCTTTGTGGTAACAGTTTGGAGCCGGCCTCTCCCTCTTCCATCATGACTGTACTCGGACACACAAAGCAAGGTCCGTAAAGACATGAAAGAGTCTGGTATGGATGAGCTTGACTGGCCTGCAGAGAGACCTGACCTCAACACGACAGAACACCTTTGAATGAATTAGAGCAGAGACTGAGAACCAGGCTTTCTTTTCCAACATCAGTGTGCGACCCCACAAATGCACTTGCAGAAGAATGGTCAGATATTCCCATAAACACTCCTTAACCTTGTGGACAGCTTTCCCAGAAACGTCGAAACTGGTATAGCTGCAAAGGATGGACGGACGTCAAATTGAAACCTGTAGATTAGAAATGGGAGGTCACTTATGATCATATGCAAGTCAAGGCAGGTGAGCTTTGGTGGTACTTTTGGCAATTTAGGCCCGAATCTATCAAGATCTCAATTTGCGTGTACTAAATAGCGTCTGGCATTTAGAATTTAGCGTCTGGGGCGGGGCTGTGTTTAGTATGTGATCTACTAAGATAGCTCACGCAAATGATTCGCGGGTGCAAAGTGTCGGAGACACGTCTATTTAAATGAGGATTTAGCCTGTCTCATGGTTTACAGCATGGCACTCATGGTAGGCATGTTCTACCTGCACAAAAGGAAAAAGAGTAGGCCTTTTGAAGAAACAATAGCAATGAAAGACAGGTTTCAACACATTTAAGTAGCATATTGCATGGCTGTGAGGTTTTAGGCTTGAAAGCATGCATAAGATCTCCCAGGCACATTCGCTGATCGTTCAGCCAAAGAGATGTTTCTGTGAGCAAATAGCAGGACACAGCGACAGGACCCTCAACTGTAGCATCATCATAACTGTGGTAGCCTATTCCACTTATTGACAAGATGAGTTTGCCAGCCTGACTGCTGCAAACAACACCGCCTTTCCCGTGTGTAATGCTCCAAATGGAGACACCGCATGCGCTGCTGGAGTATTCCAAATGGTAAAACTAATTAAAAAAACATGTTTTTAGGGACTATGATAATTTACCACAATGACTGGCTGATATGCCAATCTAGATTACAAACAGCAACTGCTGCACCTGCAGCTGCAGCCTTCTCACAGACCGGTGGATATGTTTAGATACATAGGGGTTCAGCTTGCTGTACCATTCGAACAAATCGTGCATAAAATTTATGTTGTGGTTCCCTGAACATCCCCTCCACCTCCACACCATCCGAGAGGAGATTTTCATTGTTCAGCTGTTATGTAAACAAAACAAGGCGCACATTTTTCCCGGCGCACAAATTTTAAAGAGTCAGATGGAAACAGTTGCAGTACAACACGGCCCGTTCTATGGCAGGATTTATTTATTTATTTAATCAATAATTTACATATTCTCGTCGGATCTAACTTTCCTCATAGACTTTAGGAGAAGACTGCGTATCAGCATAGTATAATCAGCTTGTCTCTCTTCACTTTCTAACTTTTACTTTCCATTTTACGTGGATATAACATTTATTTCGTTATTGTTGCCATTTTTGTTGCTATGTGATTTCTTTATTCAGGGTAAGGTTATTCCATTCGAATTACTTTATATATATTTTTTCTTTTATGACATTTGCACCGTAGCAGAGTGCCCACAGGCTGTGACGCACGTATAATTCTCTTTCCAGGCTTTTAATTGTTAAGCCAAAAACAAACACACATTAGGTTTAAGCCTCCAGCGCAATACGAAAAATCTAAATCAAATGAAAGAATTGTTTTGTGGCTATACCGACCAACCATGTTATTTTAAAATACTTAAATCCAGCTACTACAAAAAACTTGTTTTGTCTCATTCAAGCAATCCCGAGTACGTGGAAACCTAATAAACCTCGCCATCTGGCGTGACATGGCATTTAGGAATTCACATTATTTCCTCTCTCATACCAAAAAAGTTAATACAAGGAAGAAAAACACATTCTCTGCGTCTTCTTTGATAACTCCCATGTCTTCTTTTTGCAAAAATCACTGCAGCCATGACTGTGAAATTACGCATACAGACCGTTTGCACGTCCTTTTGAAACGTGTTAATTGTAGATGCAGTTTTGTACCAGCAAAATCACTTTCGGGTTTGATAGATCGCTTTGCGCCCGCTAAAATAATATATGTACATGTTCTCCTCCCACCCTAAGCAAAATTGCGTGTGGACGCCCCAATTTACATATTCATTGAGGAAAAGGTACTATCTGGAGGTAGACGCGCAATTTTGCACCTTTGACGGACACAAATCCGTTTGCTCACTGTTACTGGATCAGTTTGTACTTTTTTTTGCGTCAGCAATGGCTTTGCACGCATTTTAGTACACGCTAACCTTTGATAAATGTGGCCCTTAGTGCTGTTATCCCAAAGTCATGGGATAACAGCACTTACTTTTGGCATTACAAGTCCAAACCAAGTGGCAGGGTTGAGTCAGACTGGTTTAATTCTATAACTTTTTATGAAATTCTTCACAGTCTCAGAAAAACTTGGACCAACCGCCATTTCAATTTTAGACAGTACAGAGTTACTACATCTCTCATGGGTTATAAATACAGATGAACTTGTTCTTTAGTTCTACTTGAAAAGTGTTTGCTTTCAGGAATACTGAGTCCTTGTTGCGGTTTGATGTGAGAAGTTATTATGGTCATCTAAGATCAGGGTCCTGCTGCTGCAGTGGTGCAAATCTTTTGTTATTGTTGATTAAAAGCTTATTAACTCTTCCTGTTGCTCTTGTCCAGTCATCTTCTTCACTTCCACCTTGACAACAAGAAAAGATTTTTGAAGCTGTCCAGAAAAAAAGGGTATTATCTTGGCTCTGAATTAATCCCAGAGGTCTAAAATCATCAAGCATTGTCCAAAGTTTTTGCTGAGCAAAGGGGAAAGCTTCAGCAGAACGCAGGGAAAAATACAAAGTTTTCTTCCTTCTGTACAGCAGTCTGGGCTTGTTGTCTGATGTTAAAAAGTTGTAAACATGAGAATCTTTCCCATCTCTGTAATCTGGACTGATAACCAAGCAGCCGACATCACAGCAGACAAACAAACCTCTCCCAAAATGTCTCCTCAGTCATCCACAGGAACCTTGAGTTCTCTGTTGGTAGGAGACAGATCCTCGTTTTGTGCTCTGAAGGTTGAACTGAACAACTGCAAAGCTCCCCCGATGAAGGGCCAGTGTGGGACACAATGTGTGTGTGTGTGTGTGCGTGTGTGTGTGTGTGTGTGTGTGTGTGTGTGTGTGTGTGTGTGTGTGTGTGTGTGTGTGTGTGTGACAGCACAGAGTACACGTTTGATGACAGTGGTCAATAAAATTTTCAGCAAGTGTTTGATAAGAGGTTCAGTATTCCCATGGGCTGCGTTGCTTCCTCACGCTGCTTGTCAGTTATTATGTGTTTATTAAAAGCCAGCTATGAAGCAAGGAAAAGCTGAATGAAATTAAGACAGGAACACAAAAAAAAATTCAGACACTCATGAAATGTTAACACTTTGGAGACCCACTAAGCTCTTTATTTTCTCCATGCAGTCTCCACTATTTGTATTCCAGGGGCTGTTTTGATGGAAAACTGATTGCATAGTTGGAGGGAAGAAAAGTTTTCATCTTCACTTTTCAGCTGAGGTTCATCTTTCCAAACTTGGATTGCAATCACTGAGCGATTGTCTGACGAGGTTATGTGCTGAATCCTAAACAGCAGCCTGTACTTTTATACCTCTTTTCAATGTTGGAAAGTGACCTGGACAGAGAAAACCATACATTTCCAACCGGCTGCTTTCTGATCTTCCCAAACAACAGAAAAGAGTCTTATTGTAGTCCTGAGAGCAACGGCTGAGTTACTATTCTCTTCTGAAAAATGTGAGCTGGTAAATGACAGGCATGATGTCAGCTACATTACCAAGTGTTTATGAAAGAGTTCAAACTAGCCTCACCTCAACCAATTACAGCCCCCTCTATTATATTGAATGGATAGTAATAACCCATTAGTCTGGTCTAGCACTCACTGGGGGCATTATCTGAGTTTATATTTCATAAGTACATTTAAACGACATCCCACTTTACTTGTAATAGAAGACTAATTTATTTATTGCTGTGTTGCTTCTTGTGAATCGGAATAATCTGCCCACAACCGTCTCTCCCTGGAGATCCCTCTCAAGGTTGGCAGACTTTTTTGATAAGAATCAAAAGTGCGCTGTTGTGTGTATGCCTCCCATTTACATCAGCATGTCTCTGAAGCTCATGGTCTTTGGAACAAAAAGAGAATCAGCATTTGTTTCATTTTATAACTGCTTCCCTGCAGTCCTGCTCCAGTTTAAATAGTAAAATGTTAGGGATCTGAAGTCTATTTACACAATAAAAAGTGCAGATTGCATGAAAAGCTTGGCATGACAGATTAAGACTTTCGTATACAATGTATAAGAAGCAGCTATACCCTCGTTATGCTTTATTATTCATCATGATATTAAATTCTGTGCTTTCCAGTAAGAAGCAGATGTATACAGCAATAGAATACAGAAAATAATTATATTTAATTTAAATGGCTTCCTTGAAATAGGCAACCTATAGAAAAACCCTTAGATATCCTGCAGATGAAGGATATTTGCACATAAAGCAACATGTTATACAGGAGGACAATTTTTCAGAATACTTATTACTTTATTTTTTTCAATAAATGACCTTTTCATGAGGTCTGAGGTTCTGAAACATCATCAAGACTTTCTACTGGATCTACTGTGTGTACTTTTTCAGATGTCAACATTCCCTCTGAATGAGTCTCTGCTCCTTCTTGTGCGACAGGAACTGTACATCATTAGGACCTTCATTAAAATATGGAAGGCCATCTACTGTCATGCTGTATATTTCACTGTCACTCACATATTCACTCAATCACATTTATACACCCTTCCATCCTCCTTTTTTATGGTCCCCATAATCTTCAAAGAGAATATGCTAGCGGCAAAGTGTTGGATGCTTTCTCTGGGAGGACTGACTCGAGTCGGGAGGTAATTTTACAGCCAAGATGATATACTGCATAGTACTAACGCCACTGGATCAGTTATAATCAGTGCAAGATTACAGAGTTATACTGCCTTGGTTCATAAACATATTAAATATAAAAATGTTAAATATCTCAGCACAGCTGTAGCTAACCTGGTAGAGAGCCTGCAGGTCCTGCCAGTCCAAGCTTCTGGTGAATACTTTGCTGCATCTTACTGCCTTCACCATTTCCTGTAGCTATCTGTCTATAAAATATAATAAATGTCCATAAGTGTTTCCCTGAGTGTTTACTGTGTCATTCATCATGAGTGAACCCTTTTTCTGTGCCTTAAACCTTCTTCTGTTTCACAAAAGTTATTAGTTTTTCGTAACAAGCAAACACATTAAATGTTGAAAGAAAGAGGTTTTAAAGGCAGCAACATATCTCAACAAAGTGGAAATCTTTTTGTGTTCACATGGAACAAGATGGGAACTTCTTTTTGGAAACCATGGTTGAATCATCCTGGATCTATTGCACCACCATAGCTCTGTCGTCACAGAGTCCAGGTGTTGAACAGTCCAAGTCTTTCACCAACTGAACACAATTGGAGCATCATAAAACTAAAAATATGATAAAGTCTATCACACTCGTTCCCAAACTTTTTGAACCACGACCCCCAAGATGACATATATTGGTGTTTGTGACCCTCCCTTCCAAAATGACAATTATCACATATCAGACGGGTCGTCCTGAAGGATCCTCCATTTAAGGCTTGAAAATAAATTTAATGTTGATTTATGCATTAATGTATTAATGAATTAAGGTCTTACATTTAGATTTATCTCTTCGTTTATGGATTAATTTTCACAGTAATGATAAAAATCTTAACTCTATTTGAAAAATATAGGTTTCATATTGTGACAGTGTGTGTTTGGCTGACTGGTTAGCATGCATGACTTTCACCTGGGAGCTTGTGGGATTGATCCCCACCAGGGCCCTTAGATGTCCTGCCACAATATTTTTCTTAATCTGGCCACCCCCAGGGTGGATCTCGTGACCCAAATGTGGGTACCTACCCACAGTTTGGGAACCACTGCTCTATCAGACCAGACTGAAGCAACATGTTCCTCCTAAAACTCCAGCAATGCTCTCCTCAGAGCAGACAGCTGTGAAAAGAGACGGGGTGTTGCACAGTGGGAAATATGGACCTGGAATAACTTTTAAAGATGTGTTGCTGTGACTGTGGAAGATGAGCTCATATTTTTCATGAATTATTAAAATGTCTAACTTTCAACATTTGATGTTTTCTCTGTTGTATTATCAATAGTAATGTTTTCAATGTTCAATTATGAACAATAGAACAAGTACTGAATAAAATATTGGTTTAAATGATTTGCACTGCATTGTGTTTCACTTGCAGCATCCCAACTTTTCGAAATAGGGTTGAAATAGAATCTGATTGAATTAGTTTATCTTTGCATTGATTGGCTCTTTCCCGACATTTCTGAAATCTGGGCCGCGTTTCCCAAAAGCATCGTAGAGCCAAGGTGCTCATAACTACATCGTAAGATGAATCTTACATTTGCGGCGCGTTTCCCAAAAGCATTGTTGTTAACGTTCTTCTTAAAAATGGTCGTAGATTAACGAGTACTCCAGACATGTCGTACATGGCTAAGATCCTTCGTACAGCGGGTTGTGCAGGCTGGAGCCGCACAATAGCGGTTCC
>JAVQJG010038794.1:0-42124 GCA_036024015.1 Craterocephalus amniculus | reverse complement strand
GTTGATTTGTAATGAATACACAATGTATGACATTTCATGTTTTTTAATTGCATTACAGGAAATAAAGAACTTTATCACAATATTCTAATTTTCTGAGACAGACCTGTATATGTGTGTTTGTTTTTTCGCCTCATTTTGTTAATGTTGACTACATCGGCCAATTACTTTGACCTTTGTTATTTTGGTATTATAAAGTCATTTAGCTGTTTGAAAGACCTTTTAGAGAAGTTCAGGGAAATGTCAACAGAAAGCAGAGAAACAGATTAAACACATGATTTCCTATTTTCTTTTGCTCAAGCCAACTTATTGTAATACTCTGCTCATGAGTTCAACTCTAAGGTTGAACAGCAAACCTGATCTCACCTGTGGCAAAAATATTTACCTCCTTAAAAATGGTAGATATTGAAATACGTTAAACACCTTTATTTCCTCTACACTGCATGCTGACACTGGGTCTGTGCTCTCTGTCAGATGTGCACTTAGTATTAATTGTGACTTATATTTAGATTCTTCGGGCTCCTTCTGCATATTTCTTTATGTATGTGTGTTTATGTCTGATTTTCTTATCTGTTGGAAGCTGTTCTGTTTCAGGTGGTTCTCAACTTGTTGGTTATCCTGTAGGGGATTACTACTGTAGCTATTCACAGAAAAGATGTGCGCTGATGGGTTTCTGTAGGGATGCAACAGTTGACTGTGTTTGTGTATCCATTTTTTTGTTTTCTTTCTTTTTCTTTCTCTTCTTTCGACTCGTCTCTCTTTTCTGTCTTTCTGTACTTTGATTCCCCCCCTATCACTTCTTTTCTTAATTTCCCTTCTGCTCTTGTCAGGTCCAGCAATATTGTGTAAAATACAATTGTAATCAGGTTATAAAATAAATAAATCCAGAATATCAAGAGGGGCCTTATATTTATAAAGCTCCTCTTGGCAAAGCAAAGCCTGTCCAATACAATAAAGCAACCAGTCACCATCATTCTGCTTGCTACGATGCTGGACAGGACAGGTAAAAAAAAAAAAAAAGAAATATGGTAAATGAATTTGTCTATTTTCATAGACCAGTTTCAGCATACTTTTCCTTTTTTCTCTATTGCTGCACAAGAAAATGTTGCAATTGTCAACATGTTATTAATATGTTAATAATAATTAGAATGTTAATTAATTAATAATTAGTAGGGAAAATTACTCCATTTAATACATCTCTATTAATGCATAATGCATATGACACAAGCAGATGTAGGCCACATGAATATGAACATGTTTGTATATACATCCACTTATGTTTACATCTGTTTGACTGATAAATAGACTAAACTTTAATTATCTCAGGATGTAATTAGAAGCGTACACCTTTTTTCGCAGAGCTTTTCTTAATTTAAGTTGACATCAAAAACATAATTATAGCTCAGAATTATCTGTACAATCTATAGTCTGACAGAACTGTTCCGATCTTATCGCATTAGTCTTTAGTAACTGGCAAAAAGTCTTGAGTTTTGGCGTGCGCCACATGAAATGCAAACACAAAAATATGCCACAGTTGTATCTTAGTTTTAAGACTAACTGTATACATTATATTAATCAATAATGAATGTAATGACAAATATTGATTTTCCCTTATCCAATATTTGTGTCATGTTCTCAGATATGCTAAACTTTAACATGAAGAATTATTATCTCATCATGTTATAACAGAGAGCTAGTAAGTTTGAATAACAATTTACTTCAAGCAGGAACTTTTATTGATGTAAAATATTAAAAAGTAAATTTGAAAAAAGGTACAACCTAATGGGGAAAGGCTGAAGACTTCTATCTGTCCTCATAAGTCATGTAATAAGTCACATAATTCACATAAGTCACATAATTCATAAGTCACATAATGCTGCAAAAAGCAGTAAGATTTCTGCAGATGCAACAATAGTAATATTTTAGTTCTCAGTTTGGTTTGATTCTTTTTTTTTATTTCAGTGTCAAGTTTTTAATTGCATTTTTATTCACAAAATGAACTTTTTTCTGCCTATATACACGAATAATGTCCAGCTGAGAAATCATTATTTATGAGAGGCTCAACAAGCGAGATATAAATATATTTTGTGAGCAGGAGTAAATCAAGAAATATGAGGATCCAGAGTAATAATATAATGGGAACCACGATTCAAGGGAGACACAAAAATATAGGCTATTTCTTTGTGACATTTATTTTATTTTATGATGAAAGACAAGGGTTTGCTGTTGGCACAATTGGAGAAGGAAACATTACTTCAAGATTCGTGAATTGAGGAAGCTGCAGTATTGGGTGGACGAACCAAAAGAACCAATGTGTTTAAATGTGCTTGCTTTTTTTCTCTCTGTAAGATAAAGATTACATCTTTTTGTAACCTCTGCTGAAGGTAGTGAGAAACAGCCTGCAGTAAAGAGTATTAAAGAGAGAGTTTTCAGTGTAGGAGGATAAGGTCAACACTGAATGGTGATCATCTCAGAAAAAATGGACAAATATTTGATTTGCAAAACTAAAGCACAAAATTGTGTTTACTTTGCATAGACTTCCAAGAGTCTTTAAAAAAGGGCATGCAACAACGTGATAAACATGCATTAATATATTTTAGATAAGCATTAAAGTCAAGATGAGCACATCAAAAACAAGAAACCTGAGTTTCACCACATCATTTGTTGAGAGCTTTCAAATTGCATTCCTCAGTTATTCAGATGCATTGACAACAAAGTAAACAGCATCCACGCTTTTCATGAAATGGGTTTTGGTTGTTCTTTTTTTTATGGTGCAAGCATTTTAAACTTGTTTTCCTTGAGTTTATGTCCACAATGAACAATAGGCTTAACTGTACAAAGTGTGTTTTTATTATGTGAAGCGAGTCAAGTTTCAGAGGTCATCATGTCTTTGGTCAGTGGCGTCCCAGCCAGCAGGGCCGGACCCACACTCTTTGTCTTTAGATAATTGAAAGATTACAAAGATTATCCCACATACACTGCTGCTTCCATCAGGAAACAAGAAACTAAAAAAAACCTTATTTCATTTTTCTTTTCATTATCTCTCTCTTTTATCCATTAATCAAACCAGCAGCTAAAAACATATAGTTTGGCTTCTTGTTTGTTTATTTTTCTTCCATTGGTCACTAATATACCATTTTCCAAAAAAGCCAATTCTTTTCAAACTGTTGTTCATGACAGAGTGCTGTGTTTTATTTCCAGAGCAGTGTCTTTTTATGCTACGCGACCCGACTGCCAGTAGATCACAGCCATCCATTAATGGTTTTCAGCTTTCCAGGCAGTTTTTCACAGCGTGGCGAACCCCTTGTGTTTTTCACTTCTAGCAAACTCAGCTTCCATGAGAAGCTGTTTTTATACCCCATCATTCATTAGCTCACAAATAACCTATTTTGAAATGCTCTTTTTAAGAATGAACAACTTCTAGAGGTGCCATTGTATTTATGAGATATTCGTTGTTGTTGAATACAAAATCCTTCAGCGAAACCAGTCATTAGCTGGGAATCTAATATTTAGTCCTCCAGAAAACTATTTTTCCATTTTAGATCAAAGATTCAAATCTTTTTACCCAATATCTTCTTGCCTTTTTTCCCAAATCAAATCCAATTTCACATTTTAACAGTTGTTTGTCTTACCAAAACACATTTTGAACTTACTAGGAATGTTTAAACTTACAGCTTTTGCATGTTAAATGTGCTCATATTTTTTTTAATTTATCCATTTATTTGTTTTTAGTCTTATGAGTCAATGACTCAGTCAGTAAATTAATGAATGAATTACAAAATGGCTTTAAATCATGCATAGAAATGTGCAACACAACTGCATCCATTATCTCTTTCCATCTGGATCCACTATGATAAATATTTCCCCATATGTAGGTTTTCTCTTAATAACAGTCTGTGGGCTGAAGCTGTCTTCTGCACAGCTGAATTCCAGGCGTGAATAACAGCTTACTTCACTAAAGAAGTGTTTGTGCTTATAGACAAGCATTCTTTGGTTCTGTTCTGGAGTCTCAGAACTCTGGTGTTTTCTGGCAAACCAGCCTGTGTTAAGACCAATTCAACCGGAAAAAAAAGTTGCAGGTCTTTATTCTGCAGAAGTAAACATAAGCACTGAGAAATTTGAGCAGTTGATGGTTAAGTCCTCAGGCTCCATTAGAACCTAGTTTCCTGAATAAGTTTCCCAAAATAAATAATATATTCAGAGGACAGAATTTCAGCTCAGTTGACTGCAGTCATGCCTCCCACTCGGCAGTCTGTCTGAGGTGCTTAAACAGACTTTGAATTAATGCTCCAACGTGTCTTTACTTCTTCTAGTCTGAAGTTTCAAAGCCAAACGAGTTACTGATAAATAATAAGACTTTGCCTTGTTTCAGAATTAACTCGCTTCTACACATATGCATCTGATCTGGGACCAAATATGAAAGTGGGTGGGTTGGATTTTTAAAAAGTTGTTTTTTCGCCATTCAGACTGTCATTGAAAAATCCGATATGAGTCACATACTGTATGGGCTGAAAAATTGGCATTTATCTGCAGTGTGAACTCCAGTTAGTTGTTTGTGTCTTGTTAGATATCAGTGCATTTTATCCAGATTATGCTCTTATTCATTTGTCAATTTCCATTGTTTTCTGTTATTTTATTTAATTTATTTAGTGCTGTTTCTGACCTCCCTGTGAAACTCAATTGTTTCAAATCTGCTTTGTAAATACTCTGACTCCACTTGACTTGAATCATCCCCATGAGTTCCGATTTGCCAGAGTTGACAGGTGTGATTGTACCAAATAAATGCTCTCCTCAGAGGATGAAAACATATTCATTCATTTAATCTCAGTGGATTGCCCCTCCTGAGCTTTATATATGCAGTGGCCTTTTTCCCGAGTCACCAGCTGACAATCACTGGTTACCACCCACCTGTGATAGCGTGGCTATGTGTCAGCTCGGTGACATTTGAATGGGCTCCTTACTCACCGTGTGGTGTTGAAGTGTCAACACCTTTGTCTGGGCCTGACAGAAAGTCAGCTCTGATGGATATGACATTGGAGCTCCTTGGCATTATTGCTCCCATTGAGAAGTCTGTAGGAGTCTACACCTACAGGATACAGAGTGCCTCTGTCTCTGCTTCACATACACACACACATTCAGATGCATCTGCATGCCCATGCACATGAAATGATCATAAAGGCACGAAGCCAAATAGCATAATCCCTCAATGATCCATCAAGTGTTTGAGCAGTCATTGTGTCCTGACCATTAACTGGGCAAGGAGAGCATCTTTGAGATGGTGATGCCGCTTTGCTCATTTTGCACATAGCCAAGACAAAATGCCAACTGCTAATCAGCCATGTGTGTTGGAGGACAAGAGCAGTAAAGAGAGAGAAAGGACCATTAAGGCTTTTTTTCAGAAATCCACACAGGCATTTTACTTCATTATTTGTGTGGATCATAATCCAGCTCAAGCCAGTAATTGGGTATTTGTTGGGAATCTCATGAAATGCAGTAAATGTGCAATGTTTATGTAAACCATCTGTCAGGGATTAACAACTCCATTAGACATTATGCAGAGCGAGATCACTAGCAACAGAAAGTTCCAAAGGTGCTACTACAAATAGCATTCTACACACAGCTGTTTCACAAGCGATATGATCTACTGCAGTTTACGTGGTACTTACTTTGACATTTTGTTCTAATTTGAGGCAACAGAGCTATTTAGTGGGAATGGCTGTTACAGAGGTGGGCTTGGGTTTGCAGGTCCTGATTTGAAGTCCCTGTGCACCACTGTGAACAAGACCCTTAACCCTTCAAATGCTGAGAATAAGGGAGCCCACTGCTCTCTTGTAACTCCGCCAGAGATGTAGAATGTAGAATCTAACTTCCCAATTCAGATTCATAAAGTAAATCTGAAATTATTGATATTTTAGATTAGTGAACCCACTCATGAACAAGTAGAACCTACAAGGATCACAAAGGAAGCTGGAGCCAGGAAACTTCTAAAGGCTCATTCATGCTCCCTTTCATACATAAATAGGTAGGTTTGTGTTAAACCTCAGACATTGCTGGGCCACATTCACCCTTGCATTTTTAGCAAGGCCATGTTTGTTAGGCAAAGACTTCCACTATAGACCATTGGAGAGTTCAGCATGCATGGCAAGGCAAGTTTATTTGTGTAGCACATTTTCTGTTTCAGGACAATTCAATGTGTTTTACATAAAACATTAGAAGCATCACAGTGGGGTGCAGAAGAAAGCATTAAGAAGTACTGAAAGCAAAAAATGAAATAAGAAAATAATAAACAACAAAAGAAAAGAAACCCTGAGAGAAAATAGTATATATCAGTTGTTTTCATAAAAGGCTGCAAAGAGAAAATTTTTAACCAGCAGTTTCAGCAGACCTGCAGCTTTCTGGGAGTTTGTTCCACTGTTAGGAGCAGAAAAAAACGAATGCTGCTTCATCGTCTTTAGCTTTGACTCTGGGAACTGAAAGTAGACCTGACCCTAATGAGGGATCTGGTCACTTCATAACAAGCCAGAAGATTCTGGATGTATTTTGGCCCTAAACCATTCAGTGCTTCGTAAACTAGCAGCAGGATTTTGAAGTCAGTTCTTTGACAAACAGGAAGCTAGTGTTAAGATCTGAGGAATGGTGTTATATGATCCACTTTCCTGGTTTTAGTGAGGACTCGAACAGCAACATTTTGGACTAACTGCAGCTGTCTGCTGGACTTTAATAGAGACCTGTAATGACAGCGTTATAGTATTCAGTCTATTAAAAATAAATGCATGAACAAGTTTTTCTAAATCGTAATAGTCTGACTTCACAATGTTCTTAATGAGACTGAAGTTCAGGTCAGAGTCCATGACCACAGCCAGGTTTCTGGTTCCTATTGGTGGCTTCTAACTTAGCCGTCTGAAGTTGAGCGCAGACTTTTAATCTTCATCCTTTGGCTCAAAAAATTATGACTTCGGTTTTGTCTTAATTTAACTGATGAAATTTCTGACACATCCAGTCTCTAATCTGATCAATGCATCTGATCAGTGATGGGATGTCAGGCAGATGCCATTAAATACCTTAATTAAACCAGTCTTAGATGTGGTCTTAAACCTGATTGGTTAATATGATGCCAGTTATTTAGTGTCAGGAAGTTTTGTTGTTTCTGGAATATACAGTTTCCTTTTCTATAATCTTACCAAGAAAGAGGAGGTTTGATATTTGCCTGTAGTTGCTCATGAGGGATGAGTCTAAGCTGTTGGGGTTGTTTTTGTTTTTTGTTTTTTTCATGCTGGAGTTCCATTTCAGACAGTACCAAACATGGTGATGGTGGAGGAGATCATGTGTGTTTGTGTTTATGTGTATGGATTAAGTGTAAATCAACCTTTGGTGTCACAACACTGCCAAGTAGTTCAAATAATAACTTTGTTGCCCTTAATTCTATTAATGCTCTTATCTATGAACTATTTGAAACACTTGCAAACATGACAAATGGAACAATACCTGTAAATGGACATTTACCATTACACCACATGAATGACTTTAGATAAAACACTCATTCTGAACAGGACAGTCTTACTTTAAAAAATAACAATATGTATAACAAGCTTAAGTCAGTATTTTTTTCAGTGATACAACTGTCTAGTATCTAGTGTTTGTTTACCAAACTGTAAACTGAAGGAAAAGGAAAATGTCAACCCAAACCCTCAGTAACTCGTGCCCACACAAATGTGCAGCACGGCACACTGAGATGTTTGGGCTTATTGTGTGGTGCACTGTGATGTTGGGGGCGGACATTTAACAGATGGTGCCAGCTACCTCCCAGGATAGTAATGTTCAATTATCTGTGTCCAATTTACACCTTTGCAGCAAGCAAGACAGACACAGAGATAGAGAGGTGTAAGATTGACAGGAAACAGGGCAGGGAGTGTGACAGTGACAGAAATATGCATTATTTTAAACTTGTCTTTTATTTTATTATTTTTAGAATACTAAGCTGGGTCCCATGCCCTTTCTTCCAGATGGTAAATCACAGCTTAGCACTGCTCTCATTCTTCCCCTGCCCTCTTGTGCTTCCACCGCTCTCATGGGTTCGTGCCTGTGGACAGCAATAATAGGAGCATGTTGAGGTCAACTTTAATTTGAAGTGGGGGAAAAAAAGCAAACAAGTCACCATTTTATTTATTTGTTCAGTTCAATTGCAACACTTAAAAGGAATTAGTGCCACTTCAGTTTGTTCAAAATGACCTAGATGAGTTCAAATTTGGCTTTGGTAAACGAACACGCCTTTTTTTTTTTCTTTGGTTTTCAGTAAATAAGCTGAGCCATGAAATTGAATTATTCATGTCTTCCAGCCTTGGGTAAAAGGTAATGGGTGACACAGTCTGTGTCAGCACCTGTATTTTACTCTTACACTGAACATAATCAGTAAGAGTTTAATCATGTCACATTGTACTAAACCTCTTTAAATAAATTAACGTCTGACAGATTAAGCCACACGTAGAAAACATTAAATCTAACGCCTGAACAGAATCAAAAGATGGTTCATTCAAAGTGTCATTTTCTGCTTTTTTTGACTGCATGGTAAAAAAATAAATAAGTGAGAGGCCATGACATGTGACTTTGAGACATGCTAGATTCTGTCAGTTTGTGTACACTTTGAGCACAGAATTGTCCCCATTTATCTGCACGAAACTCCTCAGCTAAGACTTTTGATGGCAGTAATTTGAAAAAAAAACAAAACAAAACAAAACATTTTGGTCTATTTAAGCAAACCAGACAAGTGCTCATCAACCTTTTTCCTTCAAGGAGTAAAGCATGCCTAACCTACATGATGACATTCAGAGTCAAATTTACTAATCAATAAGTTACGAGCAAAGTATTACAAACAGAAGCAATGCCTCCTTCCATAGATAGACTGTGAGCAGTTGCCTAATTTTCATGAAAACAAGTTGCCCTCTTTGCCACTCTTTTCTAACCCGTTTTATTTTATGAATATATTCTTTGTACATTTAATTTAAGTGACTATTCAACAGCCACCCATGCTTGCATGAGTTTTCCCCTTAAAAATCTCAGCATGGATAATGGAAGCAGCTGAAGTGTGATGAATGCAGTAATGCATATAGTCCACAAGTCACACAAACACTCAGTGTTAGATGTTTCCTCTTACCTCTGCTCTGATCTCTCTTTCCTTTCCTCCCCCACTATTTCACTTGCTCTTTTCTTCTCTGCTGGTACACCCAAAGAGAAAATGGTACATGTTTTTCATGTTTAGCTATTTTGTGGTGATGTGGTGATGAAAACACTTACAATCTTTAGAGTACAAAACTAAGGATGTATGGATTTAATATAAAATGATGCAAAGCAAAAGATAAAAGCTGTACATGTATGCTGGATTACGTTTATCTTCTCTTTTTCCTTTGCAGCCCATTTAGCTGCAGCCTCGAGTAGCTGCCTGCTAATGCTGAAGTCTCTATGTTTCTCAAAACAGTCTCAAAACCCCATTGCACTCTTACATTTCACACACACATACCTGCCTGCACACATGCAAGAGGGCAAACAGTCTTTTGCTTGAATCCACAGAATATTTACACACATTCTTCTGCGCACAAATACATCCATGCAAGATTCATTAAGGCTGCATATCCCAACAGGACCAGGGTTTTCAGTTCCTCTCGTTAAAAGACTCTTCTCCCCTCGATGTGTTTGAAAGCTGCGTAAGTGTAAAGCCCCTAAGTGGAATCAGATATAAAGATGAGGGTTTGATAATGCGAGGTAACAGTCTAGCTATGACTGAAGCAGTAACAATCACAGGGAACTTGCACTGTTTGATGCCAAATGGTCCCTTGAGAGTGAGGCTCAGCGGTCAGCTCCCTACAGAGACACAGTGAGCACTTTGGCAATTTACCATCATTCTACCCTTTGTAAGGCAACCCAGCACAAACATGCCTTTGTTCACTGACCTTTGAATAATTCAGCTCGAGCAAAATGCTACGACACATTTTTGATCAAAGTCTCACTATCAAGGGGGAGGAGGCATTTTCTAGATGCTATGTGTTCCTCTCCACTGAGGATAAAAGCTTTCCTCCTCAACAGGATCTTTAACAGGAGGGATGAAGCCGCAAAATAGCAAATCCCCCAGAAAAATTGGACAATCCATTGGTTTGAATTAAAGAGAGCACCTGATGAAGAGGAAAGCATTACTCCCACACAGCCTGCTCCTCTCGCTGGGATTTGACCTCTGTATGGCGTAAAAAATGAGCTTATATTATCTGGAAGTTTTCCTTGGAAATCTCCTGTCCCCTCAACCTGACAAATGGCTGGAGATTACAGGTTGGTGACTATAGAAGCGCACATCCACTTCAAAGCTTTGTCTAGAGGAAGGCCTTTGTTACCCCCAAGGCATCGATCACAATAACCTCAACTTCTAAACTATTCATTTGAAGAAGCAGAGGAAACAAAAAGCCTTTGCTGAGTTATAGGCGATGACTGGGCTGTCCATCATCCAACAGCAGCGCTTTTTTGACAATATGCACTGTGTGTGCGTGCGTGTGCTTGCAAGCATGTGCATGCATTCCGGTGTGTCCATCATCCCCGAGCAATATATGTTTGACTTGTCCTGTTGGGGAGATTCATGTTTTCTATACCCCTCAGGTGTTATGTGGAAATTGAAATGTGCTCCTTCAGTCCAGGGGGAATTTCTTTAAGGTGTGAAATAGCAGAGATTTATTGGGTCGCTTTGTGTGTGTGCGTGTATGCGCATATACCTATCTATTTGTTTTTTGTAGGTTTTTTTCTTCTTTTTTTTGCACACAGCAGTGTTTTTTACTGAAACCTCCCCTTAGGTCATGTATTTGTTGCACATTTGCGAGCATTGCTGTCATGATGGGCCTTTCCTGTCCCACTATATCCCAACAATGCTTTATTGGACATTTTTGTCACCATAAAAGCTATTAGAATCCAGTGAACTCATTGTCTTGATCTAGAAACTAATCTTAGAAGATAAGAGCGATGTGATACGGTGCATTATCCAGCTGAAAGTAGCCATTTGAAGATGGATATATGGTGGTTTTAAAGGGCTTGACATGGTCATCAGCAGTCTGCAGCCTGGATGAGGCAGGTAAATGATGCCTATTTCACATCAAGGGTCAAAAATGTGCCATGAAATCCTCCTTTGCACCATTACACCCTCCACCACCAGTTTAATGCTTTCATGATTTTTATGCCAAACACAGATGAGACTGATGTCAATGTGGGGCTTCGTAAACACTGGACAGTCAACATCACCAGTTAGCCTGAGATGCAAGTTAGGGTGCCAGGGTGGATGTAAGGAATGCAAATCAACAACATGTAGCAGGATTTAAACCAGGAACCTTTTCGCTGAAAGATGCCTGTTCTGATTGCTGCATTACCTCTCTTTCTCCCATTCTTTTAAAACTCTGTCCTGCCGGGCACCATCTGCCATGCCACTTTTAAAATCATTTAAAATCACCTGACAGCAATTAAGCGCATCTACATGATTAAATGCATTGGGTTTTTGGCCTCGTGGTGTATTTACTTTAATGAACACTAGAATCAGGCATAGTGGATAAAGTGGTTGTGAGTGTACATTAACTCCATTTACACAATAATGGTGGTTTTCTCATTCCCATGATAACATGTTGCTATAGTTACTGTCCACTGGTTGTCTATGAAAGATGAGTGTAAAGTGCTTTCATCTTTTTCTGAACAAAGTATATAGGGTGTTACCATATGTGATATAGAGAGGAGAGGGGTTGCTCGGGGGGCTAACATAGTGGGAGGGGAAAGACATGAAAAGTAAAGCAAGTCGTTCTTGCTTTGCCTTAAATACTACAGGTTTATAAAAACAAAAAAATTGAATTAAATATTTAAGAAAACTTGTGTTTTCCATGCTGGAATTGAAAACCTTTCATGTCTGATCAGAACTGTGCTCCGAGCTCACCATGTGTCTAACAGCCAATTAATAAGATATATGAACCTTGGCCAACCAGGGGATAAGATCAGCACAGGTTTGTGTGCAGTATGAGGTATGAAGGGATTGTATGATATATGGAAGTGAGGGTTTGTGTTCTGCAAAGAAAACCAGTGCTCCCTGTAAATATACATGTTTTGGATTGAACAGTATGTGTGCTATGTGCATGTGAGTGGCCTACATGGAGTTACAGAGTAGTGTGTGCATGTTTTTGTGTAACTGTGCATGCTATGACCTTTCTTATAGAACAGCTGTGAAGTCAAGTGACAGTGGAGCTGGAAACCGAAATGTCCTGACATTAAAAAACCAACAGTCTACTGTCACTGAACCCTCCTAATACCAGCTGCAGTTAGTAACCGCAGAATGTGGATTTCTTTTTCAGAACATTGCACAGCTCTGGATTAATAGTGTTGTATCCCAGTGAATCGAAGTTGAGGCCACACAAATTAAAGATATCTCTGCTCACTGTTTGAATTAACGTTAACGTTAATGTTAACAGGATTAACCCTGTAAGGGGACACAAAAGTGGGGGTGCTGCATAAACTTTGCTAAACATAAATTACATCTTAATGAAAATAAGAATAATAAAAATAAGAAGAGCTTTATTGCCAGTGTTCATGTAGTACACAAACTAGGAATTTGTCTCGATCTATGCTGCCACATTTAACAGAGTAACACACACATAAAAGACAAAGATAAAATAGAATAAAAGATGAAAAAGGTTAAAAATAAATAAAAGTACAGTGTTTAAATACTCTGAATTTAAGCAGCAGATTGGGGTTCATAGTGTGAGGTAGTGCAAAATAGCAGTGTTATTGTATTTTTGCCGGCAGGCATTGTCCATATAGTTACCTAAGCACCAACATACATGTTTCAAGGAGGTGAAAAACATGTTGTAAAGCATTTCCAAACTTTGAATAATTTCTTAACCTTCATCAAATATGCTGACCACACAGAGCCATTGTTACATGGGGTCGGTCCTCTATATAAAAGGGTCCTTGCTGAGTTGTAAGCATTGTGTAATATATAAACCTAAACCTGAACTTGAACTCTATAAAAGTTGATCTCTGCTGCTGTGGAGAACATACTGCAGGCAGCAAAAGATGAGCTTTCGGAATCGGCATCCCGGGTGTCATTCATATATGGTCTGGTTGGGTGATTTAGTTGGCTCCTAAAAATGAAGAAGAAGATGAAAGTGTTCTATGCGATCACTGTGTCTTTTTGTTCAGCTTATGAGCAGATGATTCTGCTGTGGACAGGTTATATATGCGTAATCGAGTTAAGGTGTGGAAATCAAATATGCAAGATTAAATGACAAAACAAACAGATGCGTGTCCGCCTGTAATGCCAAAAACGAAGGGTGTGGCTGGTGTATTTAATAAAGCAGGCAGAATGGTGACAATAAGCTTAGATAAGTAAGCTTGATTTCATGCATTAACACTGTTTACTACCTCTTTTGTTATCCAGAGATGAATTGGAAAAAAGCTCGGAGACAAATAAGATTTAAGTACATCTGCTGCTAAATCAAATAAGATTTGTTTGCATTCATTCTGAACTATTTTCATGCTCACAATCACCTGTAATCCAGAAGGGTCACAAACGTATTAATGTGTATAACAGTGCACATTTTCCTCATCTTTTTTAATACTTCTGCATATATGGATAGTTCATGTGCAGCCAAGTCATAAGGTGACAAAGACTATGTTAAGGTTTTACAGCAATCTGCTCACCGGTGGAATATTGGTTGGATTCCAAGGGCCTGGAGTGCATCAGGCATACGGCAAAACAGCTGCTGCTGTACAGAAGATAAGCTAAACTCTCCATCATGTCATGTGACAGCTCAGAGAGACACGCGGCACACATCGATCTCCATAGACTTTTCACTACCTGTCAGACTCTGAATATATCTGCCACTGTGGAAAAAAGGTAGCCTGAAGGGGTTGGAAATGCAGAAGGGAGGTGGGTGAGCGGTGACTTGAGATGTGGATAAGGTAAGAGTTAATAAGGAGACAGACTGAATATAAGAAAGTGTGGTGAGTCAACTCCTGAGTGAGCACAAGTGGAATGGTGGGGGGGAAATGGAGCAGGTAAAAGAGGAGGAAAACAGGAAGGATGTTGCAATAGAAAACACTTCCTCCCAGGAGACTTATACCTTAAGGGAATCCTGTGATCACTGCTACATTTGTGTGTTTGCGCGTGTGTGGGGCCACAGTAGGTGGCGTCTGTATGAACTCTCTCACAGTTTATTTATGACGGCTCCCCACTGATGCTTACAGAGACGGAGAACAACATACTTTCCACTCAGTGCTTTTAGCTTTACCACTCACTTTTTACTCTCTCAGATAAAGTGTGAGTGTTTACACACTACTTAGATCAATAGCTTCAAGCCATTTGGGGGTAATACTCAAAAACACATTTTTGCTATTACAGTTATTTGTCCACATTAGAAACAAATCCATAAAAAAGTATATAACACTTGTTAAGTATTATAGGCTGATGTTATGGAATGTTTCGGAAGGTATTAGCCTGCAGGTTTCTGTAATGCAGACCGTTTCTAGCTTATCTATCAGTCTGTCACACTTACTAGGACTTCATAGCTGTCTGATCACAATTAAGTGAGCTGAGCATATAATTGCTTTGCATAATTGATGGAATCATTTCCATTCACCTGGTATTAAAACAGCTGGATGAAACTAAAAGAAATGTCAAATTTCATTTCCACTCTTCATTTCAAGGTGCCTAACTTCTATTATTTGATTAACAGCATTTCGGTGAACATCTCATTAACATTAACGTCATGGAAAGCCAAGTATCTCAGCCTTGCTTTGGTTTCATTAGGGTCTTAAGCTGAATCACAAAGGCCATCTGATAACTTGACGGAGGCAGATTTTGGATTTTCAATACAAAACCTCTCGTCAATGTTGTTTTTACCCTAAATTGAAAAAGAGAAGGGGCATACAGTTAGCAGAAATAAAATCTAAGTTGCAAGAAAGAAGAGGTGTCCTCATAAATCTTATGACTGCAGAAGTCTTCCCTTACCTGCAAGGCTCATCAGACCTTTACCAGAAGTTATCATTTGCATGTGAAAAGTAACATGAAATGAGTCTCAACCGGTGTTAACAAAGACAGAGGGCTGCTAAATTCCACTTGTTGAGAAACATTGCAATTAGATCATTCATTTCTAATGACCAGAGTATTAACTAGTTTTGCAACCAACAGAAATAAATAAACTGTTAAATGTACAATAAGGCCAATACTCAACACTGTTTGAGGCAACAGAGGTCCTCTGAGACAACTGTAAAAATAAATGAACAAACAGCCAAACACATAAATTAGTACGGTGGTGAATTGATTCTTGCATGTCTATTAAAAGACTATTTCACAACAAAAAACCAAAGAAAAAGACAAATCCCAAGTGCTGGTTTGTAATGCGGCACTGTAGGCTATAATATACACAAAAAAACAGTTCTGACTCCAATTAGGTGTTGCTCTCTTATTAATCCTCAGTGTTCCCTGACAAGTCAGTGCTGTGTACTGAAAGCACGTGAGCAGTGGGCATTTGGTCCGATGGGAAATCTCTCCTCACAGCATGTTAAAATGAGGGAATGAGAGAGTGGAATGAAAAGTACTTCATACAATTTCAGCTCAACTTACAGAATTGTTGTGTTTGTTGCCTAGTAACTGTAATACTGTGAAATGCAAGTGCACAGACCCAAGTGAATAAGACTCCCACCATTTTCCTGTTTTCTGTTTTCGTTTCTGCTTGTCTTTTCCTTTTTCTCCCAATGATACACATATATATATATATATATATATAGTTTTATTTTTTTCCATCTTTTATCTACCAGATTTTGACTCATCAGAGGTAGCCACAGTCGTAGCAGGGATCTCACACCTTTACAAAAGGGATGAAAGGCAGCTATGTACTGAGGTCAGACACACTGAGGGAATATTTCACAAAGCTATCAGTCTGTAAAAAGCGGTGTTGGTAGAGATGTGACATTCTTCAACTTGTATTCTGTTTTATAAGAAGTGACATAGCAGCAGTTTGTGACAATATTCCTGGATCTTACTGGAAGTGCGTTGATTTTTGTGTCACAGAGGAATTCCAATACACTTTGTAATGGAATTATGCACCATATGGCCAAAACAAAAGTCATCACAAAAGAAAAAAAGGTCAGACACACTATTTATGTAGTCCATGTTTAGCTTTGATTATGGCTCACATTCACTGGGGTATTGCTTCAATAGCTTCTGCAATGACACAAGATTTATTTCCATCCAGAGTTGCATTGATTTTTCACCCAGATTTTGTAGTGATGATGGGAGAGTCTAACCACTGAGCAAAGCCTCTCGACCACATCTTAAAGATTGTCAAGAAAGTTCAAGTCCTACTGTATGCTCCCTGAACCACTCACATCCCAATCTCAGCCTGATGAATCCCAGTATTGTTATCTTGGAATATGCTCATGTCATCAGCAAAGAAAAACTCCATTGATGGAATAACCCAGTCATTCAGTATATTCAGGCTATCAGCTGACCTTATTTTTTGGACACCTAATGTTGCTAAACCTGAAACCTTATCAATTGCAGTACTCCCAGTCACAGCACTGCCCTCAGAAGCTTGTACAGCTGGTACTAGGCATGATGGTGCATCATTTCCCTCTCTTCCTATCCTGATGCTATTATCACTCTGGAATCTGGACAAATCAGACCACATTACATCCTTCCATTGCCAGAGTCCACTCTTTATGTTCCCTTGCAAACTTAAGCCTCTTTATCTTTCTTGATGCATGCCATTGATTTGACCCTTCTCAAACAGACTAATATTGTTTCCACATCCACAGGATTTGTTTTTCCTCATGGGTATTTAAAAACTGAAAAGCGACTAATTGCCTCAGTTGGGGTTAATTCAATTCAATTCAACTTTATTTGTATAGCGCCAATTCATAACAAAGTCATCTCAAGGCGCTTCACTGACAATCCATCCAAGTAATCTGATTGTCACACATTCATATATACATATATACTAGCCAATTGATAACAAAATAGCCTATGTAGAAAACCAACAGACTGCATCGAAAGGAGTCTTCGATCAATCCCCTTCAGGCGACGGTGGGGAGAAGAAATCCCTTTTAACAGGAAGGCAAAACCTCCAGCAGAACCCGGCTCAGGGAGGGCGGCCATCTGCCTCGACCGGTTAGGGGTGGATACAACAGAAAGCCCAAAGTGAGGATAGAAAGAGAGTGTTGCAATTGTGTGTAATTAAGTTAAATAACTTGTTGCCAGTGCAGTGATTATATGATAGGAGGCTACCTATTTGCCCGGTTATTTCCAGTTGGTGACTTTTTTTGGCCAGGGAGTGGATATAGTATTGTTATTCTTATTTGTTCCCCACTCACTTGAACCATGTTGTGTCTCATTTTTACACACACATTTAAACAAATTAAGGTGAAAATTATATGTAAAATTCTAATGTTTACAAAAAAATCTTAATCATTTTCATCAGCTACGTACCAGAAATTGCCTATAATAATTTGATGGCGCTCACTTATAAGTGAAGCAATATGGGAGAGCTAAGAGTGGTCAGCCAGAGCAGCTGGAATAAAACCCCAAGACTGCTTTTTACTTCCTTTCTCAGTGTGAATATAAAATTCTACATTGACATAGGTTGTCATTTACAGGAAGAGTGGCTTATAAATCTGTAATCAAAAAGAAAAGTCATAATTTTTATAACCTGCAACCACGGCACCTGCAGTGAGATTCTCTTTGGTCCACCTTTTCTTTTTTCAGGCGCTGTCTTTAGAGCTGCACACGTTTTCAGGCTCACTGGAGGCATTCCAATAGATCCATCAATTTGGCAAAGCAGTGTGTGTGAAGTATAAGAGTCATTCCCTTGGGACACACGCAAATACAAAGACACAAATGCATGCCAATAGTTTATTTGGCTTTCCTCTCTAGTTTTACTGGCAGTACGTCTCAAAGGTGATGCTCGTGTATTGGATATGTCCTCTGTGCAGTGGTTCCCTTTGTTATTTTACATGGTGTTGTTGGCCTGTATGGTTTTCACTAAGCTGTTTATGGAATACTTACACCTTGAGGCCTTTTCTCTATTTGACTACAGTTGTGTCTATGTTTTCTCCTAAATGCTGTCAGTCACAATAGAATCTGAAGGTACAGCACTTTATACTTGATCAGATACACTCAGCACATCTTTTTTAATTTATACCCTACTATTTTAGTATTGACACATAGAAGAGATTAAATGTAAGATGACACTTGTGTTTGCACATACATACCCACACTTATATTTGTTCTGTCTTTCTTTGTACAACACAGAATCCCAGCAAACAGTAAAGATACCAAAGATCAAGAAACCATAAAATGTTAAAAAATTTAATGCCATTAATTTGACCAGATGTACACAACGGTGAAGGACTTGGACAAAAACAATATCAATTAAACTTTTTATTTAATTTCTCTTCTTCTCTGTGAGGTAACAGTAAGTGAGTAAACTTAGATGATAACATAAGATAAAAATAAAAATATTATAGTAGTAAAACTGTGTAAATTTGGCAGTTAGTAATGGCTGCAGCTCCCATCAATGGGAAATCATATTTCAACTAGTGCCTTATGTGGCAATAGCAAATCCCCCACTGAAAAACCATAGCCATCCATGTTTCATCAGTACCTGAAAAATTCCCCATCAGACAACAGTGTATTTTTCAATGAAGAAAACATTTGGGGTGTTTATCTCATCCTGATATTCATTTCATTCAGCTGACTGCTCACATTAACCACACAGGTCATAAAAAAAGCCTGACATCTTAAATCCATGATACAGTTCAAGATTGGAAACCGGGTTTATACCCACATACTTGCCCTACAGACACATTTTTACTTACCTGTATAAACCCCAGACATCAAATAGATATAACAAAATAAGTAAGATTAGCTGTTACTTTCTCAAGAAAACAATTTAAGCAGCACCTGCTAATCAACATAATGACATGTACAGTACAGACCTTGCAAGCTCATCAGAAAGTAACAAGATTCCTCACATGCTTCACATCATGATTAAAAAGGTACTGTGACAATATAAGGTTTCAGTTTACCAATGAGCTAAATTGGTTATGCTTTGTTAAGGTAGGATTATAAGAGGAATTCATCACTTTCAATAGACATTTGAGATAAAAACAACACAACATGGTATATATTTCAACAGATCCAGACACACTGTTCTTCCTACAGATATCTAATCTGTTGCTCTGTCTTCTGTCTTTTTCCTCTCTCTTTTCTGACATCTGCCTCTCTTGCTGTCAATCCAACCCCTCCTCTCTACTTGGGGACTGCAGTGATGGCCTCAAAAGGCAAAGTTCGAGGTGAGTTGTGGCTGCTCCTGGTGTTTTCCCCTGTGCCTCTGAGTTAGTCTCATGCCAAATTCAGACTTCAAGTTTTGAAGTGTTGTGGGATTTTGACAGCACACGGCATGTTTCTTTTCTGGTTTTGGTGTTCACACTGCCCAAAGAGTCAGTGTCAGGGGTGACATACAAGGTCAACACGGACTCATCTCACTGATTTTTGTCAAGCAATTATTGCTGCCCTGCAGGTAAATCTCAAGCTTGTCATTAATGTTTCAGTACAAGATGCCGTTTCTGGTGTTTTACTCACCTGGTCGTTGAAAACAGGCATTTTCTCTCTCTGACGCCTGTTAAGATGTCTCACGCTTACAAATGAATTAGACTTTGGTGTTCTTACCAATTTTTGATCAGATTGCACTTATTTCCTCATCATCATTTCTATCATGTCTATCTGTGTTTGTTATTTTCCTTTCCTGGTTTCCCATTAGATTTTCCATTTCCCTGTTTGGCCACCTAACATTGTCTTATGCTTTTATTTATGGAAGTTCCTCTTTCACCAGCTTGTCTTCCAAACACTTCCTCAGAATATCAAACAAGCCAGATATTATTCTGGACGCTGGTTCATTCCAAGTTACAGATTTGGAATATTTTCTCACAAGGACTGATGAATATTAATTAAAGTCCGACTGTATCCAATCTGAAACATTTGTCGGAATCCCAAACATTTCATGCACAAAACATGAAAATTGAGCTTAATATCCTGTAATATGTCTTTAGAAAATTACTTTATTTCATAAAAAAAAACCTTAGATCATAGTCATATTACATCCATTTGGCAAGGGGTCTAACAGGGTTTTTATGATTATTGTCATAATTCAATTTTTTCACGTAATTTTTTAAGTACACATTTTATTTTTATTATTTTATATAGTCATATTTTTCATATTGTACATCATATTACTTTATGTATTTATCATCTGCTTATCATATCTCATATAGTGGAAAAAAAGCTTTTGCTTAGTTTCACACAGGTACTTCTTAAATATTACCATAGATTTTTACAAATATCAGAAACAGACACAATTCTAATAGTTTATCTGTATCAGTTATTTTTCATTTATGATTGCTGTATTCTGTGGAATACAGCTTTGTCACAGTAAATTAGAAAGTTCAATATCTTCTTCATCTAAACCTCTCAAAAGATGTTTCCATTTACAATTATGATATCCATCTTTTGTGTTATCATGTTTAGCTAATGATTATAGACACACTGAACGGTTACTTTCCAAGAAGGGAGATGATTATAAATCAGATGAGAGGGCTGGTCCGTTAGGACTTGCCTCCAGGAATAAATCAAGCAATCACATGTAAAATTAAGCTGAGGTATTTTTGACAGAACACAATTTTTCTAATCATTGATGGGTTTGATGTACTGATGCATAAGTGATCTGTAATCAAGCATAATCAGGTACAATTTTTTTTCAATAAATGTGGCTGAACTTTAAAAATATGTAATTGCGTGGAAAGATTTAGTCTCTTTCAGATGATTGGATCAGGATGGCGCCAACCAGATCCAAATTTAGTTTGCAGCATTACCGTGACCCAAAATGTACAGCCTGAATTAGAAAGAAGACGCCTCAGCAACATAAAGAACAAGGAGTCTTGCAACAGATGGTATAGTTCCCACAGAGCCCTGATCTCATCATCTTTTAGTCAGTCTCTCTGATAATCACAACTCTGATATTGAGTCATGATGCTGCCTAAATCCACAGAAGAGCTAAGACAAGTGCTCAGAAAAATCTACCTGAGAAGTTGTTTGAAACCAAGGAGAATATCAAGGACAGCTGGGGCTGTTCAAGATTTCATCATTGTGACACTTTTGTTAATGATCAGAATGTCATAGTCAGGGTGGAAAAACACGGGATGCCAGACTGAAGATGCTCACCTCCACACAAACATATAACTCAGTCAAAGGATAAATTCTTGTGCTTTTACAATATTTACAATTACTTTGTTTCCCAGAACATGTTTAATCTTTCTGCCTCCATTCGGTTATTTGAAAGCACTCAATATTCCATGTGGTGCCTTCTTTCAAGTGTAGCAGCTTTTTAAGAAAGTGGAAACAGTTGCTTCTCCAAAACTAAATTGTAGTAAACCAAGTGCTTAAAGCAGGGGGTTGTTGTTTTGTTAAAGTCTGCCTGTTGTACTAAGATAAATTTCATATGCTGCGTGTGTTAATAGCCCTATCACCTCCTTACATTACTCAGTCCTCTTCATCTTCAGGCTTATCTTCTGTTTCCTATATCCACAGCCCAACTAGTTATAACATAAACTATATTTTTCCTCTCAACACTTCACTACAGACTTTTCTCATTTTACTACTGTTTGAATGCAAAGTTATTTCAAAGCGTCTGTCTGATCAACATTCAGCTGCATGTGTTCCACTTTGAAGTGAACTTGGGCAGATTCTCTTGCAAAGGCTAATTCAGCATCAGTCTTGCATCTCTCTTGCTTGGTCTAATAATGTAATGTTGCATGTTCTTGATGAATCAGCCAGTGTGCATTCAGCAGAATGGCCACTGTGTTGATATCCAGTTGCTGGCTTGTCATGCTGATCAATAGAGCAAAACTCAGCTGTCAACATGATGCCACATTCGATTTATTATGCCTGGGATGCCTAAGGCTCCAAGAACTATCATAATAAATGTCAGTAAGCCATGAAAATGCACAGTTCAGAAACTATTGCTTTAATGTTCATATTTTAGCAATATTCTTATTCAGAAAATATTCCATGTATGTGCTCGTAGTTTGGAACATAAAGCATCTTTATTTATTTTTATTTTTACCCATTTTACCAACAAATATTTTTTCCCAAATAAATATGTTCAATTCTTTAAAAAAAAGATGTGGTTACTGATTAATGTAGCCCATTTTATCAATCTATTCAGACTCATTAGAAATGTGTATAGTGATGAATTTAACTGCAGTGCCTTCTGCCTTCTATCTTTTCCTTCCTAATTACTTTTGCCCCTGCAGTTCATTGCATGTTTAGTTTCCAACCTTGGGACAGTGGATGTGAAGGCCTCAGCCAAAGCACCTGGCTGAGCCTGACCCACAGATACATTCAGGCCCGTTTAGCAGAGGGGCAAATTTTATATTTAATCCAACAATCTGGCACAATCTGGTGGTTTCGTGCAGAATTGTGTTTATTAGTTCTTTTAAATCTAACTCTGCAAAACACTCAGTCAATAAGGTTTTATTTCTCTGGTTCACTCATTTTTCCCCTGCAACTAGCACAGCTTGTCTCTCCATCTCACTCGAACACTGCTGCTGCTCCACTTCCTTTTCGATTAGTGAACACAGTGGTGCCAAGTTTGAAAGTTAAGATTGTAAACAGTTTTTTTCCTAAAGTAGCAAAGTAAAGTCTGTTTTTTTTAGAGTGAATCATTTCATACCTTAAAGCATTTCTTGCAATAGGGCAAACTTCCACATTTTTCCTTCCTATATGGTCCATGTTTGTTGCAAAAAGAATCTCACACAAAGAAAAAGGACAAGACCAAAATCTGCATAGCTCTATCATGTCCCTAAAAGAAGAAACTCTGCTTGCTCCAAGCAGGGTTTCACTTTTGCTTTTAAAAAAATAATTGAATAGACATTTGAAGCTTATCCATAACTCTGCTGCTCATGTCCTCACAACGATCAAGAAACTGGACCACATCAGTCCAGCTGTGAGGTCTTTACATTGGCCGCCTGTACGTCAGAGGATAGACTTGAACGTTTTTTTTGCTGGTCTATAAAGCGCTGACTGGTTTAGGACCAAAACACATTTAACAAAACACAGTAGACCCCTCAGGTCATCTGGATCTGGTCTCTTATCAGTTCCCAGAGTGAAGACCAGACACGGAGAAGCTGCATTCAGCTTCCAGGCTCCACATGTTTGGAACAAACTCCCAGAAAGTCTCATATCAGCAGAAACAGTCAGTTTATTTAAATCCAGGTTAAATATCTTGCTGTTCTCTGCTGCATTTCATAGATTTTATCTGAAAGTCCAAATTCCAAGCTTGAATTTTAATTTTTTATGTTTTTAATCTGTTGTCCTTTCTTAATCTTTTAGTATTTTTCCCTTTATTTACATTTAATTCCTTTCTAAAGTTTCTCTTGTTTAAATGTACTTCTCTGCATTGTAAAGCACCTTGAATTGTCCTGTACATGAAATGTGCTCCATAAATAGATTTGCCTTGCTTTGCCTTAGATCTGCTGTTTGTGGACATCAATTCTACAGTACAGCAACCAGCAGTCATCCACGGTAGCACTGGCACCCTTGAATAATACAAGGCTTCTTGGAAAACATGGTGATTTTCTGACACGTTTGGTACTCTGGCTATTATTTGGAAGAGGTACAGACAAAATAAAATAGTGATATCCTCAAGATGTGAAGTGTTTTCATTCTGTGTGAATGTTTAGAAGTTCTGACTGGGTTTTAAAACGCCTTTAAATCATAAACATGTTGCATGACTAAACTACTGCCATCAGCTGCAGTGGCTGGTGAGAATCTACTTCAAATGTCTACAAAACTACAGTATGAGAATAAACGGATCAGTTTTTATTTGCCGGCCTAACAAAACCCCTTTTGTAAACATAATTTCCCAGCTCTGATTTGAAGAAATGAGCATCATGTTGTAACATTTATAATGTAAGATCAACACTCTTGCAGTTGTCACACAAGTTTTTTCTCAAATAATTTATTCAGGTGTGTTCAAGCTTCATTAGACCAGCTCTTAAGAGGAGATCTTCAGTGTCAGTCCTGCTGTTGTGAGCTCTGACTGGGAGTCGTGGCAAAAGAGCACTGGAGTAAAGTCAGTCTGACATGAGCCAAATGATAAAAGCAGGTTGTAAAACTAGCACTCTCTGCCCACTGAATCTTGCAGCACATCCCCCAAGGGTGAAGAGCATTTCTCCAGATCCCTCTTAAATAAACAGTATCTGTCAACACATCAGTACACATTAGAAAATCACACAGTGTCATGTTGATATGGGGAATTTGGGAGTTTTCGGTGGCAGCAGTGATTAGTCTGATTTCCCTCCTGAATTCCACAAAAGCCTGCAATCGCCCTGCTCTCAGCGCATGTGGAAATATAAAAAAGATAAATTCCTCCATGTGGTTAAAAAAAGAAATCCAGTGAAGCGTGTTTTCCATGTATCAGTCAAATAAAAATAAAAATAGAACAGTTTCCTCCTGATCTTATACTTTTCAGCCTTTGTAATCCAGCGAGTAGGCTACTTAGATATTGTTTACATTGCTTGGTTGTATTTTCAAAGAGAGAACAAAGAGACAAATATTTTACACTAAATTAGCTGCATTCACCAGCCAAAAGTTGCAATCTGTTTGTAATACACGTATCATCTGTGGTGCTTGCAGAGTTATGGGCTTCATAGATGAGCTAATAGATGCTTACTGAACTGGTCATTGCAAGGACATGCTCAGTCGTTCATTTTCAACGAGCTCGTGTATCCAAACATTTGATTGTATGTTTACCTGATCACCTTTTACGTCTGCATCAGGTAGCAGAATTTGTGTGCCTTTTTCTTACATATTTCTGAAATAGTGCAATAAATGCACTCATATGGCAAGCCGCTCCTCTGCGGCTAAGGAAATATTTCTCTTTCATTTCTGTGCTTGCCTCGGTCTTGTTCTCCCTTCTCTCCTTTCTTGCTTTCACTTTTCTGTCAGATATACTTCTGTCCTCACCTAACTCACCTCTGCTTTCAGCTTTTTCTGCTCACTTTTGCCAGAAAGCACTGTATGAAGTATTTATGAAGGCCAGGTTTACCCCTTTAATAAAACCGTGAGATGTCTGACCTTGGCTCGGAAAGGATAGCGAGATCCCCAGCCATTCTGGACTGAGAGAGCTTGAACTCGGGCAGCTTAGGCAGAAAGAACCGAGATAGGTTCATACCTCAGACCGTTAAATTGACGCAGCTGAATCAAGGGCAAGAAAACCGGACACATGATATGTGTCTGAAAACATGTCTGGTCACCACTTTTAAATTATTGTGTGGGCTTTTAGAAATTCTGTCATACAGGTTTGGGTCTAGGAAAGCAACCTCATAAAAAAGTTTATCCAAAGCATTTTTTCTTTCTCACCAAAAGAGAGAAACTGCTGTCCTCTGGCATGTTTGTAGCGCTTTGTACACATAAGAAAGCACTCTCAGAGGAAACAGTCTGCATCAGTGTTTGTCACTACCTTAACTGCAGCTGTTACAACCACTCCGATCCCAGATGCATCATTCCTGTCACAAAAAATCCCCACCCCTCAAAAAATAAATAAACAAATAAAAACAAATCCATGTCAGCATGGTTCTTTCATGTTTTTGTCATGTCACACTTAAGCAAGACCTAAAAGCATCACGGAGAGGTGGGGGATATTTTGTTGATATGACTCCAAGGGCTGAGTTTGATGTCAAGTTTGTGATGGCAGCTCTAACAGCTGCCCAGTCTAATTACTATATGTAAATGACAACAGCATTGCCATGGCAAGCTTCCCTGGTGCTGGATAATTATTTTTATATCTCCATATCAGAAATGAATGTCTTGAGGTGATTGTATACCAGTGCTGCATACAAAGGTATCTCCAGCCTCTGCAGGGGTTGCATGCAGTTTGCTCTCAGCTTAAATCTTGTTTGTCAAAATATAAACAGACCAAAAACAAAAACAAAAAAAAAACGGTCTCAGCATACACACATGCACTTTTAAATTAATGTATATTTTATTTACAAACTGAGAAATACATAAGAAAGGTGAGAAAAAGAAACATTAATCCCTTAAGCGATCACAAGAGAATCGGTTTTACCTACTGCATTTTCCAGGATGTTGTTGTTTACATAACAGTTTTCTTATATAAGTGTGTGTTTATCTTTGATAATAATAGTATCTGATAAACGGAAGTCTTCTAAAGTGTTATTTGGTGGACAAGATTTCCCATCACAATCACCACAATTACATCAATGAATAAAATCTCACTTTTGATTAATTTTGAAATCCTTTTGGGCAGATATATTTAGAAACAGAAATGTTTTTGCTGCATTTTGCTGTGATATTCATACACATCTAACTAGTTTGTTTTTCACTTCTTCTGGTCACTGTTTTAATGATACACAAAACAATCACTTCCAATGGATGTTGAACCTTAGAGGCTTAAGATGCACTTAGAAGTAACACACAATTAATCACCATTAAATATTTAAATGTAAATTAAGTGTAGCTTAATATGTTCTAATTTGCATAGAAATGAGATCAATGTTTTCTGAACTGGCTAAGATGAATTTCATCATTTTATTCAGATGTTAAGAGTTAAAGGTTTATATCAGATACTATTTGGAGATGAAACCAGTCAAGAAGTGGGAAACATCCTGAATGGGATCATTAATTTTATCCAGGTTTGACGCGTGCTCATGTTCAAGTTGTAGTATATACATTATTTCATTATTTCCAATTGCAAAAATTAGCAGCCCTTTCTCACAGAACATCTACACATCAGAGAGAGAGAGAGAGAGGGAGATAAGCTTGCTGCATGCGACTGACCTTGTAGCACATGCATGAGTGTGGAGCAGCCGTCACTGCTGGAGGCTCTGATCTCAATGTTGGAATCTACTGACTCAAATCACCTAACTTTTAATGGTTGGGGTTGGAGAAAAGGACCTGAATTGAGCACCTCCTGATTGGTCCATTTAAGACATGATTATTCTTACTATATACAATATACTGTACAAGGAAGCTGATCTTTTGCTGTGTTTGACTGTCCACCGTATTCCCCAGCGCCTCGTTCACAACATGGGGCTGCACTAATAGCACATAACAGACTATATAGTGCACTCAGTCTGTTGGTTACACAAAGCTGGCTATTTTCCCCCTGCCGCAGATCAACCAGCTGTCACCACGGCAACCCCGAAGCCAGTGAGGATGTCATTCCAAATCAAATCTAAACTCTTATGTGAAAATATTGGATTTCCTGATGTTTCATTCTTTATCTGTTCAACACCCGCTTTGATGTTCTTACCACTATCACGTGATGTGGTATCTTCATCATCAGATAAATGATTCCAGTTTTAAAGTTGTTTTTTTTCAACCTACCACAAAACTCCTTAATTTCACCCTTTTTTTGTTATGAATCGCTCCATGCGATTTGTAGTTGCGTTTTTGTGTCTATCCATATATATAAATATATATATATATATATATCTATCCCATATATAGTTTTACTTGAATACTAATGACTTTATAGGATATTCAAAAAATAAACTCAGACAGGGCCTTAGCCTTAATTTGTGTTCTTTTTAAAAATACATGTTGTCATGCTAACATGTTCTTTTTTTCTCACTGGAAATGCAATGTAATTTTCTATTGAAATAGGTCATAGCAAAAGGAACACTATGCTCACAACATGTTCTTGAGAAGAAGGAGGGCAATTGTGTGAAAATCATTGAAAGCAGGGAGCAATGGAGCATTTTCTCTGATATAACTTCTGTTCCAGGTTGGAGAGTTTTCTTGCTCAAGGACACTGTGACAGAATACATGCCTGGTTGATGAATTCACACCATCTCTTGAGATGATCAAACTCCTGACCTTGTACCCTCTCTCCAATCATGAGGCATCCCCACTGCCTGACATGCTGAGAATCAGTCATTCTGAAAATCTTATGTTCCCAGCTGCGTACAACACCTGTGTAACCTTATAAACACTAACTGGTCATGGCAAAGCTGTCATGTCCTATGTAGTCTTGTGCACCTCATTCATGCTCTTCTTAGTGGAATGCATCTTTTAAGAGGGAGGCACTTTAAGTCATGATTCATATGTCAGAGTATCTGAAAGAGTGCTGTGCAGTGGTGGCTTAGACTTTAAGTGTTTTCACAATGTTCAAAATATTAATTTTTATACACTTTTAAAAAAAATGAAAACAGCAACAGGTGTGCATAAACATTCAAAGTTGACACTGTAAAAGAAAAAGCAATAATTTCACACGTCTGCAACATGAAACAACCAGTCTCAATCAGAAATGATTAACTGAACACAATTTTATGGTAGAATAATCATTTCATTGCTTACTTCTTATAATTTTATTGTCGGATAGTTTTGTATTATTCATTGTCTTTTAGATCCTACAGGCTTAAAAAGGGATGATGAGTCAGGGCATTGATTTTATCACAGTTTGCAAATGAGAGGTCAGTAAATCTTAAATGCTTTACAATAGCTATTTTTTTTTTTTGAAAATCAATTAATTTCTTTTCCAATTTGGTTGATCCCATATCGATTCACAAAAGTCTGAAATTGATTTTTATTTTATTTTTTATTTTTTCGTCTAGTTCCACTGACAACATGCTGACACACTTTTTGGGCACTAAAAGTGAAATAATAATAATAATTAAAGTTCAGTGTTAAAATTTTGACTCTAACTGTAATGTTTGGTCTGGGATTTCGACCAGATTGTGCACAGCTATCGCTTTGGTTTACCATAAGAACACACACTGATCACCTGTGCTTACATGGTAAAGGTGGACAGCACTCCTATCCACCTTTTAAAACGTTTTTTTAAATTTAAAAATATATATGGATTGAATACTTTTAGGGAGGAACACATAGACAACAAACCACATTTTTAAAAAGACCTTTGTCTCTCCTGTGCATAGACTTCAGCAAGCTCAAACACAATCACAGGTTAGTCAAACAAATCTGGAAGTGTACACACATAAACGTATCACAAATCATCCCCCTATACGCTTGTCCCTACTACCTTGCACATAAAGATGTTATGTTCAACAATATAGGCCTAGTTACTTTCGGATTCACGTCAAAAGAAAGTGGAAGGCACGCTGGTGGACCTGAACAGATCACATTTTCTGACTTCCAAATTATTTTTTTAAAAATGCTTGAAGAGCAGATTATTTCACAGCCTTTAGCTGTGCAAACAAGCTCAAATCATGACATTGCAGTGTCTCCAACAGAGTGCTGTCTCACTCTATGAGCACACTTACATTCAATCATCAGTTTACAGAACTTGCTTTACCTAGAATTCCTCAAAACAGGTAGTAACTTTGCAAATTAAATAGACCGGAATTAGCTTTTAGATTTCGACATTGTCATCTGATCCCAAGTCTGACATCATCAGGTGTGCTTGAATGACTCAAAAGGTGACTCACAAATCAGTGAACTATGGTACCTCTATCTTTTCTGTAATCTTGTATTCCAAGCCATACATCACAGCCCTACAGCTCAGTTGAGCTCCAGTTGTGGTATAAAGGTCAGAAGCTCCAGGCTGTCCATCTGTCTGCACACGTCTCTCTCTCGTTTTCTCTGCTTCTTGAATGCATAAATAAGAAACGTTTGTAGACTCAGCTGCTCTTGCTCGAAAGGTCATGAAGGGATGCAGACAGGAAACATCCTGGATAATCTTATATTCTTCTCAGTAATATTTGTTCAGTCATTTGCTCAAGTGAAACGGTACTTTGTGTCTGAATCTTCGCAAATAACCCCCCCCCCCCCCCACACACACACACACACAGAGAAAAAAAAAATCACCACCTGGATTTATCTAAGCAAACAGGTATGAGCCTCATATTAGATTGTTAATGCATGGGTGATTATCTTTCATCTGACAAGTTATTTAATCTCACCTGAGTTAATGAGTAGCTTTTCATTTCTTAAAAAACCACACAATGTGTCTTTCCACACATTCTTCTTGTGTGGAAAGATGTTTATCTGTTTATTTACGAAGGTTTAAGAAGGGTCAATGCCTTGTGGCTGCTGTACAAGCCTGTAGGGGCCGTGCTGTGATCTGAGGATGCTGTAGTTAGTCAGGTTCCAGGTTCAGCCACATTATGTCCCCAAGGAATGAGGTCTGCTGACTTCCTGAATATATTGAATCAGTAGGTTATTCCATCTGTGGATTTTTTTGCCCTGCATCTTGCCTGCTAATTGCTGGGATGGTCTCCAGCCCTGCATAACCCTGAATTAGACCGAGCGGTTTAGAATGGACAGATGAATGGACGGACAATACTAGGATCAATCAGACTCAAATTTAGAAAAAATGGTGCAGGGAATGTTAGACATCATTTTCACACATGGATTGGCCACCAGAGTCCAGACCAGAAACCCTTTTGGGATATGCTGGACAGGCTTTGCTTAGTGGTTAGACTCTCACATCATGACTACAAGATCTATGTGAAAAATTCATACAGCACTGGATGGAAATAAATCTTGTGATATTGCAGAAGCTTATTTAAACAACACCCCTGCCTATGTGGACTATAATCAAAGCAGTCCAAAGAAATATTAGAATGTTACCACTTTTTTAATTTTTTTTATTTTTTTGTAGGTACTTTTATTTTGGCGAGGCAGTGCATATTCTCTGCATATCGCTTCTTGCCAAAGAGTTGGAGAAATTTGGGATCAGTAATAGTTTGTTTTATACTACACTGAATGTTAAAGTAAAGCTGATCTTATTATGTCGTTACCTTACAATGGCATGCAGATGAGAGTGTTGTTGACCTGGCTTAGCCTCAGCTTGTCAGTCAAGGTGGAGGGACAATTAAACTGACCCCACTCATCACGAAAGATTCAGCGCAATTCAGCAAAAGAAAGGAGGTAGGATCAAGATAAACTTGAAAGGCAGACGAGCACCGAGAGACAGAGAGAATATAAAAAAGAGCGACAAAGAAAGTGGAAAATGCCACCCTTCAGGGATCAGCCCAAGGAGGAAACGTGACAGCGAGAGAGAAGAATAGAAGAAAAAGAACTGAGTAGAATGGATATGAACTGGAAAAGACAGCAATAAACTGAAAGTAAGAAGAGTGCAGCCGAAGTGAGGGATGAGCCTAAATTTAGACATGGAAATCAGGAGAGAACAGCTGCCTTCATCCCTCAGGAGATACATTTAAATCAGGTCTGGGTGGCCAGAGGGGAGAATGGAAGAACCTACTCCACTGGCCAATTAGGCTCACTGAACACTGCACTGCTCTAATATAACCATCACTGTGGCCCCTTTGGCCCTTTCATTCCCAGTGGGTGTGTAGAACCACACGCTGACGCAGGGCTTAAAAAGAGGGATCCCCAGACTTTTTATGAGTTGTGTTTAGGCATAAGTACGACTGGAGTGGAGTAGAGAGAGGAGGAGACAAATGCAAAAAGCCATCTATCTATTAGTTAAGCCGTTTAACTGCACATACGGATGAGGACTTTCTATTTGATCAACCCCGTCCTAAATCAGGTAACTCACCTGTCCCTTTCTTTATACTGTAGCACCAGTTTGATGTGTATATTCTGAGCTCATCTTCACTCTGGAGCCTGCTGGTGGCTACTGCCTGGCTTGGTGGAGGGTTTGAAAGTGCAGCAATGGCATGTCAGATGGAACGATGCAAAGTTTTGCAGCAGACCTTGTGTTTGATAAGCAAAGTGCCTCTGGATGCAGGTCACGTGTGAATGTAGCTTCGACCGCATGAATTAGCTCTTATTTGCTTAATTTGTAATGCATTGCTGTGAAAAGAGGTTTAATGACAATAATGTGCATTATTTTCTTTTTTAATGTTATTTTAGTGTAACAAAACAATGCCTTTTACAAATTTGTTTTATAATCATGAGTGCAAAAACAATTTCCTAGAGGCATGTGTTGTATTTTCCGTCACCAACTAAATCAATTAAATTGTATGTTTCCATATTTATCAGAGGCAGATCAAGTCAAGAAATGAGTGAAGAGATGACAATGCAACAAGCAGGCATATCCCCAGAGTGTTTCTGTGCCTCAGTGACATTATACAATGACACTTCCTCTGTGCTGAAATTACATTTTGCAAAGTCTCACTTATTGCTGGCATTTGGTACAGCAGTTAACCATTAACTCGTCTTTGTGGCCAGCACAAAGGAGCTCAAATGTATCACCCTAAGCTGTAAGTCGCTCCACTGCATGCCTGAGAAAAATTAAGGGGAAAACTAAGTGATTTAAAAGGAAGATGTAATAAAGAGAGCGAAGGCGGGTGAGGAACGGTAAATCTTTGGCAGATCATGCTTCATGCAAAACTTTCATGAATAAAACATAGTCCCTGCCTCCCATAGCTCAGATCCATTTTTCCTCCATTTCACACTCCTTCCCTTCTATCTCTTGCACGCATGATTAACCTCGGGGGACCTTAATCAACACTGGAAATGACCCGTGCTCTTTGACATACCTCTCTCTCCTTCCCTCCTTCACTCATCTCCTCTTTTTGCCACTTGTCCTCCGCTATCGGTTTCTTTGCTACGAGTCTTTCCTCACCCGCTAACCAAGAAGGCAAAACACTGTTTGAGGGTTACTTCACGTGATCTGCACTGACTGATATCTTTAGGGGAATCTGTTATCATCTATACCCTCCCAATTTGGAAGTTTTTCCCTCCTCATTCATGTTTTCTTTTCTTTGGTTTCCCTAATCCTTTCCTTCTGGGGATTAAGATGTGAGTTTGCTAAGGATAAATTATCTTCCTTACTTAAGCCTTCATTCACGCAGTATTCAAAATCTGCCCTCCAGGGATGGGGCCACGGATAGATTTATGGTTATTATTATTATTTACTTGCTTGCCTGATCCCCTCAACCTTCCTCACTCACACATCCATGAACATGCAGCAGCACAAACTCTCAGGCAACACTGTGAGCTGTCCAAGGTCCTGAAAACTGGAACGACTGGACGCAACGATTGTAAATCCAGTTGCAGCAATCAGCTCTCCATGGTTTAGATAACCAGTTTACATCTCTCACTTCATATAGAAAACATATATATCAGTTAATTTGTCTTTTTCAGTTATTGGATGCAGGCATTACACATATTATTGTCCATGCTTGCTAACAAGTCCAAAGAGAGCAGTTTTTAATTGGTCCTCCCCATGTAGCTGAGGTTTCAATACTTTGGGCTAAATGCCTCCTGTGTGTTCAATGTTTGGGTCCAGTTTAGCACAAAGTAGTCATTCACCAGCATTCTCTTTGTAATTACACTTTAGCTTTGTTTTTTCTTTGTCTTTTTTATTTATTTCTTTGTCTTTGTCAAAAATGTAAACCAGATTTCCTCTTTGTCCCTCAGTGCTGATTGGAGAAGAATGTTGTTTTTTTCGCTTACAGCTGTACAAATGTAGGGGACAAAAATGATGTCAAATGGCTCTTTTATGTAGTTTAACTTCATGTGATGAGCATGAGAGAATTTTATCTGCTAAGCAAACTTTAAAAAAAAAAATCATTCAAATGTGCCTGCTGTCTCGCTCTGTCTACCACTTTCTGTGTATCTTCATCTCCTCTTCCTTTTTGTGTCATGCTGCAGGTATCAGTGGTCAGTACCCTTTGGTTCACAATGTGACTGTGACAGAGGGTGGGACGGCAAACTTGACCTGTCGAGTGGAGTCTAATGACCACACCTCCCTCCAGTGGTCAAACCCGGCACAGCAGACCCTCTATTTTGGGGACAAGAAAGGTGAGTTGTGAGTTGGAGATTGATATACACCAGCATCCTCAAGTAGCTGCAGCTTTTAGGACTTATCCGCTCTGTTGGAATAGTATAGACAGACAAATTTAAAAACATTGTGTATGTAACTTCATTAAGATGCTTTCTTTGTTGTCTCACTGCAACTTTGCCAGTTTGTGTGTGTGTGTGTATTTCTTGTCAGTGGACAGTTTTGATACTGAGGATATTCACAGTGAAGCATTTTAAGTTTGGTCAGAGCAGAAATTGGCCGTTTCCACTGAAGAGTAAGAGGTGGCTCAGACATGGGTTTATTGTCTGTAGTGTCCCTAGTTCAGATAATATTAGAACATTTGAGCAGCTCACACAAAGTCAACCATTCGCCCCGCCGTATAAGTGCCCTTCACTGCAGTACTTAGTCTGTACTGCCTGTGGCACATACTGTACAGCACTGTACATTATTAATTCCTTTTCTGCTAAAAGCAACGGAACTATTCACCTGAGCAGTTCATGGTGCACCGTTCTGGCCGTGTGTTTAATACATCCTGATTTCCAAATAAGTGGGACACTTGATAGAATTTCGTAAATACTAATGTAATGTAAGATGAATAAATCCAAAATGTTGATATTATCTATGGCAGTCTATGGAATATTCAAATTACACATTTATTTATGAGATTTGGAATTATTTCAATTCTCATTTTACGTACATTCTTCAGAGCTTCAAAACAATGACATTTGGCATGCACTATACCTTGCTGGCTGATATGGAAGTGTAGTTTTTCCTGCTGTTAGTGCTGCATGAGAGTTTCATGTCAAACAAAGACCTCATTGTACTGTAATAACTGTAAACAATCCAGCTATGAAATTTTAATATGTCACAGATTTCAACTGGGAGCGGAGGTTTTCTTGTACAGTATGAGAAACATTCCTAATAGAAAGGGATGCTCTATCAATCATGTCTTAAAGAACCAGTTAAATTAGTTTCTTAAGCTCAGATATTTAGTTAAGGAATTTAAGGGCATTTTGAAAAATTATTTAAGTGATAAATATAAAGATACAGTAAAATGTATGCAGCATCAATTTGGTCTTTGTTAAACTATCACTTTGGCGTAAACAAGGAATTGTGCTAAGTAATGTGGGATTTTTCGGCCCAATCCACTGCTCCACAGCCTCAAAGTAAAGCCATCTGCAGGAAAGGCTCATGCCCTGTACAATAAATAAAACTTTATAAGCTAAAAGCCTGCATAGCTCTGTGGAAAAGTTCCCTCCATTAAACAAATGCAAAGCTCCATTCCCTTTGCACATGTCCACAGATAGTTCCACACAAAAACAAACTGTGGGTGTGGCTGTGTTTTAATGCCTAATGCTGTAAGTTCAAGTCTTTATTCTTGAACTTTAACACCATCTTCAGTTAAGACCTCATAAAAAAGATTCATGGGTGTCATTTTGTCGGTTCCCGGCAGCTGAAATGATTGCGTCTCTCAGCTGTAATAGAGTATGAATCACACTCTCTTGTAAGTGTCTGGATTAAGCACACGTGGGATTTACAGTCTTCTTCAATTATCCTGCTGCCCGTTGCACTTCATTGTCCACTTGTGAGCTCTCGCCCTTCATGGGTACATTTGTGTTTTTGGATATCTGTTATTGCACTTTTTTTTTTCATGCCTTAAGTGAATGCATGCAGGTAAAATGGGTTTCAACTCACATTTCGCTTATGTACTCTCTCTCTGAAGGAGCAGCGCTGAAAAGCTCCATTGAACATCAAATTCAGCAGTTGATGTTCTCTGCAGGTTATTCCATATCACACCGGGGGTTGAGCTTGGGGGTCTGCCTCATGGCATTTTCAATGTGGGGCTCTGAGATTGAAAATGAAAAACCTGCCAAAGACCTTTGTATTATCAGAAAGGCAAAAAAAATAGTAGAAGCCCCAGGACGGTGATGCTCTTTGGGGCTGGCTGTGTGTTTTTGTACGTTTGTGGGCTTTGGTAGTTGTCTCGCTGATCATGGCAAGTTTGTGCGCTGATGGGACCATTGAGATGCTGAGTGTTTTCAAAGTGCCGCTGGCAGTTTGAGAAAGGAAAGATATCTCAGCTGCATACGCCTTTGAGCACAGTAGCTTTTAGATTAACTTTTTTTTTTTTTTTTTTTTGCTGTCTTTCGGGAAGAAGAAGATGGGGATTAGGCCAAACTGCTCAGAAATACAACACTAACTTGTCAAGTTTCTTCTTACTTTCCTCTGTTACAGTTTATTAGAAAATAAAATCGTTACTTTAATGCAGCATGCAGGACATTTTCCTATACCTAAACACAATCATCAATATAAACACAAACAAACAAGTATTGTTTAGAAAAAAGCTTCTTTCAAGAAATATGAAACATTTATTTCCCAGTTTCGACATGCTGTTGACTGTGCATTCACGCCTGCATGTGCAGGTGTTACATCACAGTGAAGTGACACCTACAGCCTCCGTTAAAGTCAAGCGTAGAGCATTAGCATAAGCATATTGCTTTTTCAAAGACAAACGCAGACAACTGACTCCATTACAGTCCTTTGAGTGGTGCTGGTTTCATGGCTGTTGTTGTTTAATGTCAGGGCTCACACTCACCTCCAAGACGCTTTGTTGGATAAAAGAAGCTTCTCTTGTCTTCCATCCTCTCGAAGGTGCTGCCTGTGAAGAGTTGTTTGAATTTCAAATAAGTCATTGTCCCGAAAGCCGCCAATTTTGTCCTTGCCATTACTCAACGCTGAGGAACCTAAACTGGGCTTTGACAGAAAGAGAGAAATAAGCGCTGGGGAAAAGGGATTCTTTCTTTCACGAGACTCAAAAGAGGCTAATATCCTGTTACAAACTGTTCTTTTGGTTTCATGTAATCCAGGACTTGATAATAGCTTTAATTCCTGGATAGAGAAAATTTTGCAATGAGGCATAATTAGAATGTCTTTATTTCCATACTAGAAAGAGCCGAAATATGATTACTTCTCAGGCTAAATCTTTGCAGACCTATTCAATAAATGAACATGTTTAAGAATTGGCTAAGATATGACATTTAAATAACTGCATGACTGCTTTAATTTGATAATTAGCTCTAAATTGTCCCATGTATTTACAATGAATAAAACACAGAAGTTTTATTTTTTTTTGCCCTCAGCTGTCTGCCTCTCAGAGTCTGGATGGGGCACATTTTACCTGCTCTTACAGGTGTTTCCTGTAAGATTTCCCCACAGCGCACACTTGGTGGAAAATACGACAATGCGGCTTTGTAGACAGTTGTATCGGCAGCTGTTTGGTAACAAAGGTTTCCTTACACGTTTCCCAGGTAGAATATCACTAATTAGTGGTTTGACATTTGGATGACTCTAATTTCATCTCGAGAGAATCGAGTTGCTCTACAGGATAATACGGCAATAAACTTTGCTGCATCATTGTGTTCATTTTCTCCCAGGTTAAGCAGTCATATCCATTTTTTCATGATTGATTATTTTGATTCAGTCTTGATCTTGAAATAGTTTCCTGCCGGTTAGGAACTCAGAACTCAGAGACAAAACCTACCGCATAAATCTATAAAATCTACGGATTCCTTTGTTTTTCAGTTACCGTCAGCGATAAGGACAATGGTGAATAAGGATATAAGTGGATCATCCTGATCATACAGCATAATAATTTCTTTAATTTGACATCAATACCTTATTTCAATATTGGGTTTTTGTAATATTTTATGGACATGGCTGTCTAATAGAGTTCACGTATAAGCATAGTTTGACATATGAAAGTATCAGGAGACAAACTCCATGAAGGACACAGTCTGGCTATTCATGAGTTGTTTCAGTCTGTTCTTTGACATCATGATAAAAAGCATTTTAAAAAGAAGTAGCTAGACAAGAGGAGTGAAATGATGACGTTGCTACATGTGTGAAACATTTGTCACAATGTGAAAAAATACCACAGATCCGTCAACACAAGGTAAAGAAATAGATGACTGCAATAACTCTGGAATGTCATGTTGCAGTGGGTGTTGCGAAGAAAAGTCAGCTCGCTAGTTACAGAATGTTCTTGAGATGTCGTTTGAAAAGGAAAAAAGATTCGTGACATTTAATATATGACCTGCTTGTACTCTAAAATAACCCCAACCTTAAATGTTTCTGTGGCCTTTTGCGCAATAAATAATCAAATGTCTCATTGAAAAAAATGACGATGTTGACACCAAAATTAATCATGAGGACTTTTTCTGCAATCAGTAAAGGAAGATTTTGTGCCATTCTTGTGACAATAAGTTATTATATTTCTATTGAAAATACACAAAGAAATTTTTTCTACTCAAATGTGGGAAACAATCATGTTAGTCACAGGAAAATATCTCTATTCCATTGTAATTGAATTTCAAGTAGACGCAGCAAACGTTTATCTCCAGACATTAAGAATCCCAACAATCTATCAGTCAGATTGATTTGTACCATTAACATTTAGCATGCTGCAGTTCCACAGTAATATATCATTATAAATAAATAATAGATTTAAGTTAGCTAATAACTTGAGTTTGATAACTCAAGCATCTCTGCTATGAGTCACTCAATCTACCAATAGGTTGGTTTCACCTACGTCACCTGGATGACGTGCGCAATACAGATGGAGGGCAGGAAGTAAATATGCAGCGCTTGTCAATGGATGTTCAAATACGATTATTAGCGATTATTGTAAGGATTCAAACCCAGAAGCAAAAGGAAGTTATACACAGCTGATAACATGCTGGACGTGACCCATAGCTCATGAAGATTAAAAATTTTCCTCTGAACCGGAGGATTTACGGAGAATCGAGGCGGTTGGTATAACAAACCATCTGGTCCTGCAGACTTTGTTTTATAGTAAACAGCAAATGAAAGCCGATAAAAGTTTGGAGTCATATAACTTTTTCGTGAGTGGATGGGTCCACAACCTTGGAGTAAAACGTCTCCAGGAGGATTACCGTTTGGTATTCGCGAGGGTTAAGTGTTTTATTTTTTAAAGATTAGATGAAATGAAAAATATTTTATTAATCCCATGGGGAAAGATGCTAGTAGTAGCTAGCAAACATGCAACACATCTTTACAAAGACGTCAGCTAATCGCTAATAACATATAACCTACCTCTGACAAAGTGGCGGCTGCGAACGCGGCGTTAGGAGACTCTGCACCTTCCGACTTAAGGCGGAGATTTAAAATCTCAGCGTTATTCGGTCAATTTTCTGCATTTTTCACCTTTGTGAATGACAACTTTAGGTATTCTAAAAAAGCCAGCATCCTTCTCTCTGTTACCTCAACTTGAGCAACCATAAACTGCACAAAATAAAGGCATTTTCCAGGCTAATTTAACAGGCTACTTTATTTCCTGCCCTCCATCTGCACTGAGAACGCCGTTGTCTTAACAACGTGACGTCAGGTGCAACCCACCTATTAGTCCCTGGGTGACGAAGCACGACAGCCCACTGCTGTCTATTACATCTCCCTGAATTTTCCAATTAGAATTAAAAACCTGAGCGTCAGTGTTTCATTGTCTTTCCTCACGTTTTGCTGGTGGCAGAAGTCAGCAGCCCTTAGGATCTGGTACTGGTACTGCCGGCTGGTGTTCAGGCCCAATCCGCTTTGGTGTTGCTCCAGATCATCCAGAAGCGTACGATCCACGAACTCGAACACCAAATACCAGCGGCGGCGACGCTTCCACACCTCCAGGAGGTTCACCAGGTTGTCGTGTCGGAGTTGCTTCATGTTTGATAAGATTACAGCGTTCATGAGTTTAAGATTGACACAGTTAACACACCTGTAAATCTGCAAGAACAGAGGAATCAGTTCGTGTTCTGGCAAAAACAGAATGATGTCGTTTTGTTCTCGATGTCCTGGTAAGGAAGTTCTCAAAGCTTCTTCTCAACACATTCTCTGGATAACTATTATTTGATTGGTCAGAAATTTGAAGTTGAATTTGGTTATATTAAAGATTAAAGAAAGTCGAGTAGATAGTAAAGAACGACTGATAGTGTTAACATCAATACAACATGTGGCAGATAGACACGGATACCAGTCAAACCAAAGGTTGGTCATCAAGAGTGAAATAGCTGCCGAACGTAACTTTATTCCTGTCGCCTTTAAAGCAAGAACAGTTTTTTTCATTTCTTTCTTAGTATGTAACAGTTTCAATACCTTTCTGAGAAAATACAGATCCATCAAAACCTGAACTACCTGTGAGGGTACATCTTACATTTACTGAATCCTAAAAGCCGGTGTTTAAAGATACTCAACCCTTGTAGATCATTTTGTCCTCTCAAGTCATTTCCCCTGAATCTTTGGCCATCATTTTGGTTGTTTAACTCCTTATGGGATGATATAGTTTCTTAAATTCCAACAGGACACCAGGAACAAACTTACTACCCATTCCAGGTAATTAAAGTTGATGTTTTTGTGGAAATATGATCCCTAATTTACAGGAAAATACATTTAGATGACAGAAGTTGGTGAAAAGTTGGGTTTTTAGACCACCATATAGAGAAAAAGTTTGGTATCTTTTGACTGAATATCGTTATTTTTGTCAATAAAACTCATAAATAGATCCTTGTTGTTGCTTAAGTTCCATACCTTTTCAGGCCATAAGAAGACAAAAAAGGTCTCTCCCAAAACTGCTATAAAAACATTACAGGTTAATATTTTTCCACTTCATTTGCTCAAATTGCCTGATCAACTTCAGTCCTAATCAAAACTCATAATGCATATTTAAAAAGTTTTAACCCTTTAAATGCCAATTTGATCTCTTGATGACTGTTTGTATAAAAACAACACATCTTTTGAAGATAATCAACCCTTGTAAATAATTTTGATCAAATATAATAGATGTAAGAGGGGTAAGGGTTTTTTAAAGATCAACATAAATGTTTTTACTAATTTCTAGTCTTTTTAAAACTAGAAATAAAAATAAAAAAACATTTTTATTTAAAAAAAAATTCCCCCAGCTTGCAAAGATTTTATTGAAAGTAATTGTGAGGTTGTTTCGAAAAAGTGACCTCATGTAATTAAACTGCCATTTAAAGGTTGAAAATAATTCAAATCGATATGTGGTCCTCTTGATGATGATTGATGCTGTCTGAAAAATCTTACCAAAAGAAATGGGAAAGAAATATGAATGGCTAAAATTTTTATAAGTTTTTGGAAGAGGACTTTTTGTCCTAATGACCTGAAAGTGCAGTACATTGAAGTGATCAACAAAAGTTAATTTAAGCATTACAATGATCTTTCAAAACTGAAATCAGTATTGAAATATAACTCCTCTGAGCACATGATGACACAAAAAGGGCATATTTCTTTCTCAAATCAAGAATACTTTTCTTTATTTTGGTCTAAAAACTAAACTCTGTAGGGTTCAGGCTCGTTGATGAACAGATCGACGGACAGATACCCTGAGCAGCTTGATCTCCCTGAGGGCAATCTTCTTCACCGTCTTGTCATCATCAGAGTCCAAGAATTTCTTGATAGCGACAAGGCGACCAGAGTCTCGGTGGCGGCACTTGAGCACAGTGCCATAACTCCCCTCCCCGATCTGCCCTAGAGACTCGTAACGCTCCATCTGGTTCTTATCTGCTGGAACAGGAAAGGTTGTGAAAGTTTCCCAGAAAAATCAACTCAGATTTTTTTTGTTTTTTTCTTTAGTATTTTAAATTATAATGCATGTTTTAATCGTTTAACCTTTTTTAATTGCATGTTTTCATTAATCTGTGCATATGAAATAAGAATATCTATTTTCTGGAACAACCATCGCCCATATTGGTCTGCAAACCTTGCTTATAAATCTGTAGATCAACGGTCCAGGTCAAGCATGGCATGTCTGGAGCACAACTACACTGTAAAATGTAATGATGGTGTTAAGGCACATTCAGGCTCCCTTCCGTACTCAAATCGGAACGTCCCTTTCAAACGTTCTCGTACGTCAGTGCCCTCATACTTCCATATGTCTTTGGTTGCCCTGGTTTACCTCGACTAATGGGCAGTGCTGAGCTCAGAGTTCAATCCCAGGATCAAATGTCAGTTTCAGGCACCGGTTGATGGCATTATTAAGGTGTTTCCAACCGTGCAGCACAGCATAATAAAGCGCAGTTTTTTGTTTTTGTTCATTTAAAAAGCAATTTCCAGTGGTATTGCTCCATTTTCTGAGTCAAGCAACATTTGGGGATCTATCTATCAAACAATCAATCAATCAATCAATCAATCAATCAATCAATCTATCTATCTATCTATCTATCTATCTATCTATCTATCTATCTATCTATCTATCTATCTATCTATCTATCTATCTATCTATCTAT
>JAVQJG010038783.1:0-18973 GCA_036024015.1 Craterocephalus amniculus | reverse complement strand
CTTACTGAGCAATCACCAGAGCCACAATGCTGTATAATAATAATAATAATAATAATAATAATAATAATGATAATGATCATGATCATGATCATGATCATGATAATGATAATGATAATAATAATAATAATAATAATAACTATTATTACTATTATTATTATTATTATTATAATTATTATTATTATTGATACACTCAATTTTTAAAGATTAATTAAGCCAAATGATCCAAAAAGAACCTGTAAATGTTAAACCTGCCTTGTAGTTAAGTCCCATGGTGTCACTCGAAATGCATCAACATGAGAATGATCTCACAAGCACGCACACAGACAAGATGACAACTGGCTCCAATCTTTCATCTACCTGGTTGTCCTTCAGCTCTGCAATATCTGCAACCACCAGAGACTCCATGAACCTTACCCGGTCTTTGCCATGGACTTTGGTCTGAGAGAAAAACAAAAAGGAGACAGTTAAATACGTCAGCAGGGTGGCAAAAAACACAACCAAGGTTTGATATTAATGATATTTTAATCTGATGCATGCTGATCTGAATCTGATTTTACCAGTTTGTGTCTTGTGTTGTTGTTTTTAGAAGTGTGTGTAATGGTGCATGATGTCCGCCTACGCTCATCTCACCTGCAGCATGTGGCTCACATCGAAGATGGAGCAGTGCTGTCTGGTGTGCATGTGTGAAGCGATGTGGCTGTCTTTGTACTGGACAGGCATACTCCAGCCTGCAAACTCCACCATCTTCCCCCCATGCTCCCTGTGGAAGCCAAAGAGCGGGGTTTTCTTCAATGCACCCTGGTGGGGGAGAGAAAACACTCGCCTGAGTTTACAGAATATCAGAAACCCTGACAGCACGCGAATTTGTGAATTTGGAAGGTAATTCAGAAAATCTGGAGTTTGCACACAAACTTTGCAACACACTGTGTCCTGTTCCAAAGGATAATCTGTGAGAGTAAAGAAAATAAAAATAAAACACTTCTAAACACTCAGCTCTGTCACAACCCTGCGCTGTGTTCTTTCTGCCTCAGCTTGTGAACTTTGAACCAGCCGGTGAAGGGGGGCTTATCAGTGCAGCAACAGCTCTGCATGCTGATAATACTGAGGACTCAGTCACTCGTGCTTTTAATAAAATCATCCCGTGCAGCTCAGTGAAGTGGAGCAGGCGGGGAGAGGGAGTACGGCAGTCTGCTAGGACAGATGTACACAATTACATCTGCATGAACAGATTGCTATGACACACTTGTGCTTTTATAAAATGCACTGAAACACCAATCCAGGTTTTCTCTGCATGTGGATATGATCCAGTTTGAGCTGAGAACTGGCACACTGAGCTTCACCAGGTTCAATAACAGGCCATATGTGGGAATCCAAATTTGAGCAAAATACAAACCTGCATTTTTATTTATTTTTTCTGGGGTGATGGATTTGAATTTTGGTGCCAAACTACCTCGGCTTATTGGACATTTCTAACAAGATCCAAATGGTAAAAAGCTGGTAAAAAGCTCAGATCACAGTCAAGGACTGCAAATACGTTGAAAACGTGCAGACAGAAACAATGGAAGCAAACTCAGTCAGTGTTACAGCCTTTTCAGTGTTTCAAAAAAGTTTGGGTCAACACACAAGAGGACATGACACAAGGAAAATAAAATGGGATACAAAATTTTAGAGGGATTTATCGTTGCAAATAATTCTACATCATGATTCCCGTAGTGAACATGCTGCTTCAAATGTTCTGCAAAAACATGTGAACTGAAGTTTACCGTGCAGCGACCCGTCACGGTCCCCTCACCTCTGCGCTGGACGCCTGTCTCCTCCCCGCGCATCCAGCTCCAGCGACCCGCGGCAAACTGTCTCTGGAAGCCCGCAGCCCGAGCCCCGAGCCCCGGACTGCAACCATCAGAGCCCACATCATGCCAGCCGGAGTCCAGATCAAGTGTCTAACACACTCTCACACACACACACACACGCTCGCTTCGTCCGCCGGGGTAGCACTTCCGCTGTTTCCAAACTCTTTGGACTCAACGCTGGAATTCCTGTTTTCCTCGCAAAAACACATGAAGCGCAGAATGAATGAAGGAAAGAGCGAAGCCTTGTGGGAAATGTAGTTCATGATGTGCCCTGGAGGAGCTGGCTGCTTTACAAGGCCCATCATGTCCCAGCTTGCCTATGTGTTGCTAATTTATTAAACTAAACACTAAATTGGACCAAAATAACAAAATTATTCAGCGAATAACAATGGAGCGATGACTTTTATAGAACATGTGTGGAACATGGAGCAAGGGTTAAGTTTATGGTTTTGCTTCATGTTCCACAGAAAACCAAGATGATTTTAAGAAGGGTTGGAACGAGAAAAGCCTTTTATTTTTTATAAAATGACACTTTTCAAAATGCAACTGAGATGCAAATATCTATTATTTTGGGTTCTTAAAACTTAATAGAAACTTCTGTAAAAGTACCAACTGAACAAAAAAAGTGTTTTCTCCTCTCATTTACCAATTTACCAAACAAAATCCTAGATGGATGCCTGGATGGACCCACTGGGTAGTGGGATCTTGGGCCACGGTCCATGCCATGATGAACTGAGTTAAAGGTCACTAAGGGGGACAGAAAATATGCTAAATGACAAAAAAGAAAGATGCATAGGAAAGGTCCCAATCACGAAGATGCAAGTATACAATTTAGAGAGATACATGATTATTGCACTCATAGAAAATGAATAAAAGTGTCTTTACACACTGAAGCTTAGGATGTGTAATATTGCAAGTTTAATTCTAAGAGCCATCAGAGGTGTTTTTTGTCAGATAAAGGTGTCCACTTAACAGTGATATTTGTCCATCTGTGTTTGTTTATCCCTGTATACCCCATAATGCCTCCCACCCAGGTCATGGAGTCACCCTTCGGCCTCAGCACTAATAATAACACCGTGTCTGTGGCTATTCTGGGCTGTGGGGGCCTGCAAAGCAGAGTGTGTGTGTGCATGTTTGGAGGAGGATGACGAGGCTGAAAAGACTTCCTCTCTCTGTCCATGTCTCTACCTCTCCCTTTCTCTACAGGACAGCTGAATCTGAATATTTGGACACAAGCTCGGAGCGGCATTTAGGACCCCAACACAAAAGAAAACAACTCCACTTCTTTTACAGCAGAAAGGATTTCACTGGAAGCACATTTCACTGGGATTACACTGGACGTCATATGTGTGGCTCCTGGAGAACTGATGTGGATATTTTTTGCTGCTTTTGTCGTTGGAAGGCAAAAATCATCATGTGAGAAGTGAATGCGAGGAGCAGCTGACAGCGGGAATCAGGCAGGCGTATCAAAGCTAACAAAGTTTCTGATCACAGTGGCTGAGAGGACGTGGGCTGACTGTCTGCCTGATGCCAGTAACTACTCAGTAAGACACAGCTGCTCCAGTCTGATCACTGTTTTGTATTCCAGTGCCATCAGGTAGGTGGTAAATCATGTAGTCAGGCCGATTGACCAAGTAAATCATCTCTTCATTCATTCTGCTAGTTAGTTATTAGGCAGCAGTCTCCTGTCCTTTGTCCTTTGATTCAAGTTCCAACTGCGTTGCACTTTTATGGGTTTGATAACCAGCTCTAATATTTATTTTTTTTATTTGAGCAGAGTTTTGCAAAACAATTTTTTACAAGTACACCAGCTTTATAATTCAAAAAATAAAATAAAATAAAATAAATCATGGCAAAAATAAATGCCATCAAAAAATAAATCAATCAAAAATCAATCATAAACAAATCAAAAATAAATAAATCTGATAAATCAGCCATTCATGGGTTTTTGTCATCAAATAGATTAAACTAATCTTCTCTTTATATACATATAAAACCCTTTTCTTTATTATAATTTATTTTACATACATTTGTTTGATTTCTAATCTTTCTTCTGAGATAACACATGGAAACCTGATTTCTATGTTGTATCTTGACTGGTGACATTAAAAAACTCATTTTGCACAGAAACTCTTTTAAAACAGCTTGATACATCTAAGTTTAGGATTTACACAGATCGTGCATTAACTGTTATACATTTCCACAAAGAGCTGAAATTAAATGAAGCATTTGTGGAAATAACTGGGTGCAAAGTCCTTTGTAGAAAATGTCTATTTACCATGGAATCCATTCAGTCAGCCATGATGTATGTTTATCATCATAAATTGGATGTTCCAAAGTTTTTGCAGGGCATGTCCCTCGTTAATTTTTGTAATGTTTGTTTTGGAGTGCATGAGAACTGTTCTACATGTTATTTCTCATCCTGCATGACTAAAATCCTCTGTTCTGGCTGCTGTATCTGTAAGCCATCCCACCTTTAAGTCCCAGTCTGTTTTAGCTGCTTCCTCTCTATTACCTGGACTATAGAAAATGTAGGTTTACAGCCAACAGACTGAAATACGAGTAGGTGTTTAGTTAAAGCATCAGAGTCCGGGTTTGCTTATTTTCCTGTTTAAGAATTCACCAAGCCAGCAGCTACGATGTGCCCACCAACCAGGTGTTTCATGCCGTTTTAGGGCAGCATTTTCTTTGAACTTTGAGCCTACGTAGAAGCCTCAGTAACCATCTCGTCATCTTATGCTTCACTTGAAACAGGGAAAGATGTCGAGGCCCCCGTCCTCGCAGACCACTCCTCAGTTCTACAGGGTCAGCGAAAGAGACCTCACAGAGATCGAGCTGCATTCTGTGGACTCCATCAATGACCTCCACCGAACACACGGCGAACACAGCCACAAAGGTACACAGCTGCAACACTCACAACGCACACACACAAGCTGACTGGCCCCACTGTCTGATTTCAGGGATGAGGCCCCCTCGCCCTGCGTACATACCGTCTCCCAACGGGAACCCGTACATGCATGACATGGTATCTGTCAGTCATCTTCCACCTGGCAGCAAGTGGCAGAGTCGTCTGCAGGAACGTATGACACTGAGCTCCTGGCGGGCGTACACCATGGGCTGTGCCATCATCACACTGCTCCTGGTGACTCTGCTGCTCATCTTCTACTTCCTAGGTAGATTTAACTTTTTCTCTCCTCATATTATTTTAAACATGTTTAAGAAAAAAGGTTTTCATTCACTTTCTTTTTCAGTTAAAACCTGAAATTATCATGCTGCTTCTAAGCAAATGTTTATCAGTCTGCAGACTAGAGGAAACACTTAGCGTCTGTTCCTCTTCCAGTCCAGCAGGGCGGCGCCATCCGGATGCTGACAGAGGCAGTGAGGGAGAAGGAGGCAGCAGCCGCAGAGTTATCACTGCTCATACAAGAACTCCAAGCTCTGAGACTGAACCTGACGTCCATGAGAGGAGGAAGATGAGGAGGATGTGAACAGAACACAGCGAACCAAACAGGGAATGAAACGATTTTTAAAATGATGTAAAAAGGGTGTTTTCTTTGTTGTTGTTTTCAAATTTGTTGGCGAAATCTTCTCTGAACATCTGTGTTGTAACTGAAGGATCTACACTATGTCCTCCCCCAGCGTGTTTTTTTCTTTTTTTTAAAAAAAAAAGGACTGACACATGAATCATTTTGTTTTGGTCAAATTTAATGATGTGAATTGGTTTATAAAATCATACTGTCTCACCACTGTCTATATAAAACATATTTATGGGACAAAGATTTTAAATGTACCATATTAATTATTAAAAAAATGTTTTCACCAACAAGTAAGCCTTTAATATGTTAAAAGGGGTAAAGAGGTTTAGACTGATTTTGATTCAGAACTTATAAAACCTGTTCCAGGATTGATCTGTGGCAAAAAGTTCCTTAAAGCTAAAGCACAATGGAAAATAATCAACAAAATGCCCAAAGAAAAACAAATATGATAAAAATGTATGATCATTAAATTGGACAATATATTATTATATATTAAAAAATCTGTATTTATCAAAATATAAATAAAAACAGAGGACAAATTTTTGCAAACCAGTGTTAAAATCCTCATGGTTAGTTAGCTTAGCAACAGATCAGTGACCCATCTGTTTACAAAGGGAACATCCCAGGTGTGGTGAGTCCAGAAATTTGGAACTCCAGCTCCCAATTCTACAAGAAAGACCCCACTAAATCCCTGAATTCAGCCTGGAAACTACAACTGTGTCGGTATGATGTTAACCAGGCAGCACTGTATAAAATCAGCGCATGGGCTCAGGAATGCTTCTGCTTCTCAAAGCGTTACCAAAAACCACATTTTGCCACTGCACCCACAAATATAAGCCATATAAAACTCTAAAACTACTTCAGCATAGGGAACTCTCCCTGCTGTGTGATGAATGCATGCTAGTGTACATCAAGAACATATCGTAGGGCTGGGCGATGTGGCCTCAAATCAACGTGACGATATATTAAGTTTGTCTCGATAATGATAAATGGATGATAACAGCACTATGCTGCAATATTTCCATTTGCCAGCGATGTAATATCAGACTGATGTACAGGTCCATCGTGCCACTCTTTGTTCTAATTATGCTTGGAATCAGATTTATTGTAAAATATTTATTATGAATTAATTCATACTAAGCACTGACTGGGTTTTCTGACCCGTTGTATTTTCATTTTCTTAAAATATCAAATGTATCAGTATGGGCGAAAATAATATCAGTTATCGTTGTAAATCTTGGTATCGGTAAATTTTCAATTTCTCGCCCACCCCTAACATATGGTAAGGGTCACATTTTTAAAGACATCATCAGATAGAAGATAATAAAAAATCACAATCTGCATGGACAACAGCAATATGGCTCCATGAAGGAAAAGAGTCGGGATGCTAAACTGACTTGCCTGCAGTCCAATTTGCAAACATGTTACCAACACACAACAAAAAGTACAAAACTAAAGAGTGTGGACTAGCTGAAATCCTAAAAGCCTCATAAGCATGCCTCCCTTTGCACGGCGTCATGTTACTGTAAGAACGAGAAAATATGAAAACATCATTTCTCAGTCACTCCGTCGTCCTCTGGTGACAGCGCGGCCCAGTCCAGCCCGCGTAGCACACACACGCAAAGTGTTTGTGAAAATGTTTGCTTTGAGGGTCAGAGAGGTGAGAAGAAGCTGAAGACAAACTGTGACCAGAACCGGGGCGTCGCCGGGCGCAGCGCCCGTTACCATGGCAAAGTTGGAGGCTGCAGCGCTGCGTGCCGGACCTCACCGACTGAACGAAGGGACCCAGAACCTTGTGGATGTACTCTTTGAGGAGGAGGCACTGTTTCTGGGAGGAGAGGAGGTCGTTACACCCACAAACACAAACACACACACACACACACACTTATAAAGACAGGTAATGATACCTTGGAGCTGGCGAATCTCATTTCTCCCCACAGCACAACTCCAGTTGCACCAAGCGATGCACTCTCCCCAAGAGTGTGCTCCAGATCTGTCTGCACACACACACACACACACACACACACACACATGCAACATGCCTGGAGTTTAACAGCACGTTTAGGGTACAGAGTTCATTTCAACGCGCTGATGAGCTGCTACCTTGTTGAGGAAGTTGAGTGTGTGTGTGAAGGCCAGCCTGGCGTAAGGAAGGATGGGAGTGGCAGGATGGGACTTGTTGCCATGGCGCCAAAGTGATGCCACCCTCAGAGCCTCCAGAAGTCTGTATCTGAGTGTGTAAGATAGAACGGAGCATCAGTCATCACTCTGAAGGTGTTTTTATCGCCGGATGGCCACTTACACTGGGTGTGTGTGTGTGTGTGTGTGTTTGTGTGTGTTTGTGTGTGTGTGTGTGTTTGTGTGTGTGTTGCTGTTGGTACCTAATCATCAGAGCTGCATCAGCTGACCCTGCCAGCCTCTGTGGTAGGTAGATGCTGGGATAGAGTGCGGTGGACTGGGACCAGAGCCAGGACAGCCGGTCATTCTGCTGCCTGGTGCCGCTGTGGCAGCGCCCTGTGTACCTCTGATCTGCTCACACACATAAAAAGCTTTTAGAAGCAGCTATACTAGACTTAAAACTTAAAATCATTATTCTAATCACCAGCATGATCACTCACACTGGAACCGTAAATAACAAGAAGTGGACCAGTGGTGTAGTCCAGGATATGCGCGTAAATACCCACTTATTTTTCAGTCAGCATTGGGTATTCCCACTTCTAAACCCCTGTAATGGCCCCATACTTTTATATATCAGCCAACCTAATTCTCCATTTTTCCCCTCAAGGATAGTGAAGCCAAGACCGGCCTACTCTGCCTCTAACTGGCTAGTTCTTACTGTCTTCACTGGTTAAACCGGTTAACTTTAAATGAGGCAGGAGGACAAGTTAGTTAATCAGATCTAGAGTTGGGCGAATGTCCTCATAACATCAACTAGCATCTCACATGATGTTAGAAATGCTGCACCAGTGCTGTGAATGACAGCCCAACACCCTCTGTCTTCCACCAAGCTCATTACAACTTCAGATGAAAACGGCAAATGTGGTGAGATGGATCTTTGTTACTGCTGGAGGTGGTGTGCCCACATAGACATCAAATCGTGGGATCATGTATCAGAAATCATGCGATGTGCAAATACTAGGTTACTGATCAATTTTTGGGGTAAAGTAAGTAGAGTCATTTATATGTAGGCTAACATGTTTCTAAAACCGTTTTGCTTCGGTACTTTTTTTGTTTTAATGGGGGAAAAATGGAGTATACCCACTTCTCCGGAGGCTGCTATACCATTGAAATGGACCGCTAGCTGTTTGCTCTACCTGTCTTTCTCTTGTGTTTGTTAAAGCAGGAGGGGAAACCATAAAACCCCCAGAATCCTTCTGGCCGATGTCCGACCGCCAGCCGCAGCGTCTCCTCCATAAACCTCCTGCTGCTTTCCTCAAACTTTCGCTTCGCCAGCAGCTTCACGGCATCCTCCAACAAATCCGGTCTCTCCTGTCGCACCAGTAGCTTGGAAAGCTTCCGGTACTCCATCTTGGCTCCAAAGTTGCTCTCCCACAGCGGCTGCCACTCCTCCCAGTCGATGACTGCCAAACCAGAGAAGCCGGGACGCAGATAGAGAGACAGCTGTGCCTGTGTTAGGGACAGGTGAGTGGCGAGGTCACCGAGCTGAGGGATCCCTCCGTTCACCCTCCTGCCATTGCGGGCCAGGTACGGATATTCTCCCAGCCGGTCTCGGTAGAAGATGGTCATTTTCTGGAAAAACGTGAACATTTCGTCTTAAAAAATGTGATTAACAATCCTTTCATCTAGTTTATGGTTTGCTTACAACAAGGGATGCAACGATATTACTTTTTTCCCAAAACGATACGATACCAATCCTACTTGAATCTGAGTGTGTGCCGATACCAAGTACCAATACCAATACTTCTACCATAGTAGAATTAATTGAAAGACAGGTTTTATTTTCTTCTCAGCTTTTTACAACGAACGGTGGAGAAATAAATAAAAAAAAAAAAAAGAACAAAAAAGAACAAAATAACTTAAATTTCATGTGAAAATTAACATTGTGCGTAATAAATTGGTATCAGTTCCTGGTATCGATATCGATGCAACACTAGTTGCAATTTCTAATTTCTGAGTGGAAATCTTTCCAAATTCACTCAAATGTGAGTGCAGAGCATTCAGGATGGACTCAGAGGGACACTGTCACTACCAGCTGACTCATACTGTGATGATGATGACGAATAAATCGGATCACCTGTCCCTGGAAGCGCTGCTTATGGTTCTCCACTATATCAAAGTCGCCCAGGTCCAGCTGGATGTTGTGGCGTTTCTGGCAGTTTTCTGTGGGCATGTTCCACACCACGATGAAGGGCCGCTCCTGCAGGATGGGAGCCGCTGCAGCCACGGGGGGACGGGTGGGCGTCATCAGGGAGGTGCAGCGGGATGGGCACAGGAAGAGGAGGAAGAGGAGAAGGAAGAGGGGACGAGACAGCTCCATGGCTGCTCAGCCAACGATGTGTCCTTCCTGATGGGAGAGAGAAATCATCCTCTATGACTTCCTGATGAAGAGCGTGTCTGCAGCAGCTGGATAGAAATGTGACGGCTGTTCTGGCGGGATTGAACGTTTTTTGCATTTATAAAACGTAGGCACTGAATTTAAAATAAATTCTCAGAAATAAGTGCTATGAACCTTTTTTTTAAACCCGTTCATGCATAGCGTCCACTACAGTGGACACCTATTTGACAGCTGTTTTCTGGTATGGGCTGAGATTGAATTTTTTTTATTTTGCCACCTCAGAGGTTATCAGTAAGTCATGCAATATACTGTCACTTACTGTAGAAAGAATATTTATATATGCACATTCATACATTGCAATACCCAAACTTTCTTTTGTGATTCACAGAAAAAGAAAAATGAGACAGCCATATTTTTATGGAATATCCCTTTAATAGAATTATGGAAATCATGTTTAATTAGTTATTTTTAATAAACTAAATAAAATAATAAAAAAATAAAATATTAAGAAATAAAAAAGCAACACTGTGTCTCTTGAAGTAAATTACTGTATGCAAAAAACATGGAACGGTTTCTTCATAATGCATGCATGCAAGGGTTAAAATAAATTGTCAAATGAAAAAAACAGGCTTAAGAGAAGCAAAACATAAATGTTTCCTCAAGTAAAATGAACTTGTGCTTTTAAGACAATATAAAGAAAAAAAATACAGCGTGAAAAATGATTCAAAATGCAGAAATCATCTCACACAGCAGATGGAAATGGATTCCACTATATGAATCAGTGATCTGCCAGAAAACAGCTTCACAGACAACAAACTCATCACCAAAGATCTTTAAATCTTCAACACTGCGACTTTAATAAGAAATTATACCGTCTGAAAAATGTGAAGCTGCTAAAACAGGAATCCTGCTGAAGTATCTGAAGTCAGCAGGACAGTAGCCTTCGAGTATGAGATCCCTGCACTATAAGGACATGGCAGCAAGAAGAACGGGACTAGAGTGCAAGACTAAATGTTAGGAAAAGGATCCTGTATAAACTGTTGAACCGTCAGTGGGAACCAAAGCAGTGCGGGTTTGCTTTTCAGGTGATCAGATGTAGTGAAACATGACAGATTCTATCATGCAGATTCCCCCCATACTGAAGGCAGTGATGTGGGATGAGATGAGAAGATCGGCTGTATGTTTACCAGTGATCACCGGTGTTAGAACGTAAAGGAGATGAGGAGAAGATATCACATCTTCCAGCAGGACGTGGCCTCCAACATTTGACGGCACAAAGAGCAACAGGAGGGAAAGCAGAGCACGAGGCAGAAACTGCAGACGCTTCTGTTTCAAAGAGGAAACATTTAGGTTTTGCAGTCCAATTATCTTGCTTATTTAACTTAACTTGAGCATTTTTGGCTGTTATTCTATCGTTTAAGAAATGTTATGAAACAAAAATATTCATATTGTAAATTATTTCTTCTTGTTTCTGATTGCAATGTAAATACATGCTGTTGCATCACAGCATCAACTGATGATTAAAATCCCTGAAACTGGATGCAAAAATAAACACAAATCAAAGGAAAATCTTATCAAACTCTTTATTTCCATAAATATTCACCAGTCTCTACATAACTCATTCAATCCGCTGCCTGGTAGTTCAGCAAGGCACGTTGGAGGTGAAACCGTCTAATTGTCATGTTGCACGTCTTCCGCAGAGCTTTGTAAAATCCGCTGAGCGTCCCTGAATAGTTGTGTAATCCCACATCCAGAAAAGACCTTGTGCTCTTCTTCCTGGTCAGCTCCTCGTCTATGGAGCTTTTTCTTTTCATTTGTCTGACTTTCAGATCGTCTCGTTGGTCTTTTTGCACGGCGTGTCTGATAGCACGGTTCTGAAGGTGGAGCTGGGATCAACTTCTCTGGCCTGTTATTTCCTCCACCACTGTTTTCCAGTGAATGCATCCTTATATTTATGTGTGTGTGTGTTATTGTGTGAATGCACTGCTGAGTGTGTCTGAGTTCATCAAATTTCCTTATGCATCCAAAAGATCGGGACTCCTTTGGCATCTCTGTAGGGAGTTTCAGTCAGAGTCTGAACTACAAGCTGCCCTGCAGACGGAGGAGGAGGAGGAGGAGGAGGCAGAGCGGGAGGAGGCGGTGCTAGAGGTATGGGAAGAGGAGGTGGAGGAGGTAAACTGAAAGGAGGAGATGACCCAACTGATGCTGTGATGTGAGCATCCACCTCTGTGGTTGCTTGTTTCTTCCTGCTCGTCTCTTCAGGTGTTGCTCTGGAGAACCTCATGAGCATCTCCATGGGAACAAGCGCCATGACGGCCCCTGAGCTCTGCACCGGGGTGGACAGCACGTAGCCCAGGTGGGCGTAGAAGTGCTGCTTGTCGTGGGTGGTGAGGCACAGACGCTTGAAGCCTCTGCGTTGGGCGTAGCGCTCCGTCTCCTCCATCAGAGCGCGACCGAGGCCTTTCCCCCGCTCCTGCTTGGACACGACCACCGACTCCACAAAGAGGCTGCCGCTGTGACCTATGACCCGGGAGAGCCGGGCGTGGCCGAGCAGCCTCTCCGTCCCGCTGACACCCTGCAGCAGGACGAGGCAGACGGGGAAGTCTGAGCAGGATTTCTGGAGCGAGTGGACCCGGGCCGCCTGGCTCCTCTGCCACTCGGAGTTGACCAGGTCGGCGCAGGCGAGCAGCAGTTCCGGGCGCTGGTGGATGGGAAGCACGCGGATCCTCTCCGGCTGCTCCGAGTCTCCGTCAGGCTTCTCTTCGGCCTCTCCGTCCAATGATGAGAGCTTTTCCGTGTGGTTGGTCTGACAGTGTGGAGCTGGGACCGGGTGCAGATCAACACACAGCTGCTCTCTGCTGTTTGGGGGGTTTATGGGCTCAGACCTGCGATGATCAGGGTGTGAGTCAGTCTTTTGTCAACTTCTATTACTAAGTTTGACAATGTTAGAAACGTTTGTGCTCATGACATAAATCTGTAAGAGTTAGATTCAAAAAGGTCTAAATCGGGGCCACTCAGTTCAGTCTCACACGGGTTTTAGAGTTCTAACTCTAACCGATCTGACTCTGATTAAGCGGATCCTGCAGCCTTTGGGTCAGGTGTGCTGCAGCCCTCAGACCAGAGCTGCCCTGGTCTAAATAACTGTAGATGCACTCTGAGATAACACATCTGTCCCTAAACCTGAAAACACTTCATACTGGTTTATAGGGGTGGTTTAAATTGGAATCGAGACTCTCGTTCATCAAGATTCAGAATCGTTTCAAAATTTCCAAGAAGCGAAAGGCTAATTAAAAGGCTAAAAATTATTCGCTTGCTTTTCAAAGCTGCTGCTAATTGACAAAGACATGTTAGACTTTGCCAGGTTAGCTCAGTTTAAATCGTTTTTTGATGAAAATGATCAGTTTCTCTTCAACCAATGAAACAATTGCTCAGAGCTTTGTCTGGCTTATAGAGGAACGGAGTTAATCAGCACGTTTTGTTACTAAAAGAGGATTGAATGTGAATTAAGATCGGTTTGAATGGAGAATTGATACAGAATCAAAATGAATCATGAGATGCTGCCAGATTCACACCTCTACTGGTTTCCTTAACCGCAGGTTTAGATGTGTGTCGTGCCGTCGTCTGACAGGCACTGAGATCTGCTATAAAAAGAGACAATGGCAGGAGGCTAAAACTAGAGTGTTGAACTCATTTTAATCTCAAGCTTTACATTTTAACCTTCACTATCTGTCCCTCCACTTTCTCTCACACATTATCAACCTAGAGAAAAATCTAAATCCGTTTAGACAAAGTGTTGGGTCTGAACTCAGATTTAAGTGCCCAATCTGCAAACAAAGGTAACCGCTGGATACCAGGTGAGTCCCTGGTTAAATGCAGACTAACTTACTGATTGGGGTGATAAAGTAAGAATGAGTCATTATTATTTGAGAATTGAGGAATCAGAGAGATGTGGTCAACTTCTTCTCTTAATACTACGTAAGTGATGCAAAGAAGACACACTTTCGCCTGCTCTATTGTCACGTCAGATGAAACACACTTCATATTCTCTCCATCAGTCTCTAATGGTAACTCAACATAACTGCTACTGTTGCAACACCTTTCTGTTTGTTCGGTATATAGTCCATGGGCCAGAGCCCAAAATTTTACAAGTCAGTACCAGTCAAAGATCCATGTCTGTAGTTGATATTTTGATATAATAACCCGCCCTGACAGGCAGCTGTATCATAGTTATCAGCTCATAAAGTTCCCATCCCCCTTAAGAAAATGACATCTAGATGCTGGTACATATCTTGATTTAGACTCAGGTATAGAAAATATATCAATGTTTGACAATGTAGTCTTTGGTATTTTAAAAGGGGGCTTTTCAATTATCATTCAAGCTAAGATATGAATCGCTCTGATCAATATTAAGGTCACTGTAACCTTTAAAAAATAAATGACACTCATTTTTACACAATTTTCGCCTAAATTTATACTGTCTCTTAGCCCTGTGTCATCTGAGAACAACAGGGAAACAAAATATTATACATGGAATACTCCCAGGGCCATAAGGATTCAGGAAATGTATAATATGCCTATACTCTTATATTTATCTGGGGTGATTGTTAACATTAAACTAGATGATGTACTTTCAGCAGGTTACAAACTGGAACTTGATAGCCAGTAGACTAATGTCCCAAACTGGTCTTTATTATGCAAATACAGGATATGATAAGAAGCTAGCTGAGTTTAATAAAAAAACAAACATTGAACCTATTTATTTAACATTTTTACGTAATATCGTTTAAAAAAAATTACATCATTATCACCACATGGTTTCTGGGCCAACCATGCCCCAGAACCGGCTTCCTGTTTTTTAGTGAGAAAGTTAAATGTTTACTGGATCAGAACCCTTGTGTTGGAGCTTTTTAGTTTTCAAAAAGGCTTCTGACACAGTGAACCACCAATTTCTTTTGACTAAACTTATATATTTCAGTTTTTCTACAGATGCCTGGTAAGAGTCATATCTGACAAACAGAACACAATGTCAGCATAGATTGTGTCAAATCCTTTTAACACAACTGTAAAGTCGGTGTCCCACAGGGCTCTGCCCTGGGACATTTACTCCTCTCTTTATATGAATGACCTCCCTGATGTTTGCTCTGAATTAAATGTACTCTTCGCTCAAGGGAAAGATGCTAATCCAGCTGCAGTTAGTTTGTCAAATGCATTTAGTTAAAGGAGCTATACCCGATATCACGTCCGGCTAGTTTAGTTAGCGACAGCGGCTAGTTTGGCATGACGCTCTTTCTCTGCCAGGTTAATTTTCGGAACGTCTAGATTCTGATGAGCAAGTAATAGCGTTCCACTAGTGATCTGGAATTAAGATATGAAAGTTAAACCCTTAGCCGAGAAAGAGCGTCACACAAAAGCTAATAAAACTAGCCGCTATTGCTAACTAAGCTAGCTGGACATGATATCGGGTATAGTTCCTTTAAGGTTCAAAGTTTGCTAAGAGAGGTCTTGTTATCATGGTGTTTGCAAAAAACTTATACAGAGCAATGCCAACAAACAATGAATTAAACCAAGCAGACCATTGACACTTTTGGATGGAGAGGACTTGGAGCTGGTCACCCTTTTTAAATATCTTGGTATTATCCTGGACTCCCTTCTCATGTTGAGAAAACATATTAAAAAGTCATTTCAACTTACTCAATTTCAAACACATCAGACCTTTTATGAAACTTAAAGGAGCTATACCCAATATAACGTCCGGCTAGTTTGTTAGCGACATTGGCTAGTTTTTTAGCTTTGGCGTGACGCTCTTGTCCAATGGGGTTAACTTTCGTAACCTCCAGATTCCTAGGGGAACGCTCTTAATGGCTGATCAGAATCCAGACGTTCCGAAAGCTAACCCCATTGGCAGAGAAAGACCCTCATGCTAAAGGCCCATTTATGCTCGACGCAGATGACGGATATGCACACGCACGGAAAGTTTCCTCCGTCTTCTGCGTCAATTCCGTGCGTTTACGGTGCGTTTTCAGGCTCCTTGTGCATCCATCATTCGACGCAGACGACGGAGTAATACCACCGGAAACCGTGGGGTCAGTGTTGACCATAGTGGAGCAGAAACAGACCAGGGAAGAAGAAGAAAAACAGGAAGAAGAAAACCATAGAAGAAGAATGAAAACAGCGAAAAAACCATCAGAAGTTGCACAAGCTTTTGAAATAAAGTTCTACAAGTGTTAAGGGTGTGTTGGTAGTTAGAAACAACTTAATAGCAGCGCATTTGTGCCACCAATCGGCGTCTCAAACTATCTTTGTATCGCGGAAGGTACAATAAACTCAGCACTGCCGCTTAGCGGAGGTTAGCCGGAGCAACAGAAACGACACATGGAAGCATGAAGGCAGCAACGCATGAAGACGCTTGGAACGGACTCCCCTTTTTACGTCCGTCAGGGAGCATAAATTGGCCTTAAAGCTAAAAAAACTAGTCGCTATCACTAACTAAACTAGCTAAACTCTCACACTGCATGATTTTTCTCGAGTATTATGTCACAATCTTGGCTTTTGCAGGTGTCACAACACTTAAAGCCAATGACAGGCTCTAATAAAAGGGCTGTTAAAGTATTTGGCACAAAGTGATTTTATGACCTATGAATCCCATTTTATCTTTTGCATAACCTTTTAAATTTTGAAAACTTTAAATTATTCAAAGACATCTTTTTCATCAATGAACGTTTGTTTGGTCTGCCCCCACCACCACTTGAGAAGAATTTGTTAAAGGGTGTAAAGGTAATAGTACTAGGTTAGAGGTGACTGATATTCAGGTCAGACGCTCAGCATTCTTATAAAATGTTCTATAAACTGGAAATACTTTACCTGTTTCCTCAGACAACCTTAACTTTAGCCATGAAAGGTTTTACTTGTGCAGTTGTGACGTATCATATGGCTAATTGCATAAAAGAGACGTTTCTTTATTTTGCGGCCACAGTGTAATTATAAGTTTATAACACAGGGCTGAGGATAGGAAAGTGCCTGATTCAGACATAAAAGCTGTAATTTTCTGTACGTTCTGCCTGTAATTGTGCACTACTTGCTGATTCGTGTTATTTTGAGCTGAACCCAAACGCAATTAATTTGTGTCTAGCATGAAGAAAAAGAAAACAGTGGCTCATTTAATGACATTTAGTGGAATTCATATCGCTCACAGTAAAAATGATGATTACCAAAGAGCAAATAGAAATAAAAACATAAATAGTTTTTGCTTGGATCTTACTCAAAGTTGATGTCTGGTGATTATGGTGATTTTTATCATATTATCTAGCTGTTAAAATGCTGTTATCATTATTGAACAGGAAGTAGCTGTTATTTAACACGTTTTTTACCAGAGTTGCTTAAAAAAAACGCTGACCTGTTTCTCAGCAAGCACACCCTTTGGCACTGAATCATAATGAATTTAACAGTGTTGTATTTTCTTGATAACCATTTACATTAACATAAAAGCTATATTCAGGATATTAGACAACAAAAAGCCAACTGGAGCCCCATTTTCTCACGTCAATGGATCATAATGTCAAAAAATGCCTTTTTAAAAAAATCAAGAACTGAGCAAAGACATACTGGAGGGTAGTCCCTCTGTTACAGTTCATGGTATCATGCGATACTAGGACACCAGAAACGCCGGCAAGAGGATCCATACAGGTTATTAGGCCTAAATGAAGCGGAACAACAGAAATGAGTGCATCTGCCATTTTGAACAGAAGTAAATTTTTAAAGGAGATAAAAAAGACTTTAAGGTTTAAAGAATAATTGAATAAATACTTATAAATTATAAGTACAATTCTAAGTTTAACTTAAAATGACAAATAGATGAAAAAACAATTCTGACTCACCCACAAGTAGAGAGGAGAGGAACCTAACAGCTGACTGTGTAACAGTTATGAGCCTGTCACGGACTAAACAAGGCAAAGTGCTGCAACAGGAAACTAACTAGTAGTTACATAGAAAATGAAGAACTGCATTTTACTGAAGTGACACCTTGGACATAACTTTTAAATTTTTTATTTTAAAAAAGCTGAAAACTGTCCATTTTTTAATGCTTCAGTGTGAGTAAAGTCTCTTTATAACACTTTTAATGTTTTGTGCCACTATCCATTAGTCAGTTTTTATTTCTATACATAGCCTATCCACATTTAGGCAAGGCAAGTTTATTTGTATAGCACATTTTCAGGTTCAAGACAATTCAGAGTGCTTTTCATAAAAAATTAAAGCATAAATGCAAGACGAATTACAATAAAATCATTTAAAAACAAAATCCTTAAATATATTAAAAGCAAAAGTTAATAGATACCGTGCAGTTTTCATTCATAGATAAACGAGAAAAGGAAAGTTTTTAACCTGGACTTAACATTTGGTGATATTTTATCTCTCCTGGCAGTTTGTTCCACTTGTTTGCAGCATAACAGCTAAAAGCTGCTTCTCCATGTTTGGTCTTGACTCTGGTCTGGACTTGTTGAACTGAGTCTTTAGCGTTCTGGCTGGTTTATGTAATTCCTATCCTTCTTGCCTTGGCACTGTTGTTCCGATCTAGTAAACTTTCACATATTTTTATCAAATGGCAGAAATAAAAGTAGAATGTTAATTTTATGATTTTATGAAATGATATAGAATGTCCATCAATAACGCCATTCACAATCTGCAAATTAATTAATTGTCGATGCTAGAGCTGTGACGTTCGTGAACGAGTCGATTCTTTTGAACGGCTCTTTTAAATGAACGATGAGAACCGAGTCTCAATCGCTTGAGAACCGTTCATTTTCATCATCACAACAATTGGCCACGCTGTATTCACAAAATAGACATGAAACTCTGATGTCCGACACTCTCCATGTACCTGAATGCATCACAACGCAGCTCTGTGCGAGGAGCTAAAGCTAGCATGGGACCAACACGGCAGGAAACATTACGGTACTAGAGGAGCAATGACAAATGCCGAACTTGGGGAGGAGAAAAACAAAAACAAACGAAAAACCTCAACAAGATGTGTAAACGGAGCAGCATTTGGACATTTGCACTTTTCTGTTGATGGC
>JAVQJG010038780.1:0-11736 GCA_036024015.1 Craterocephalus amniculus | reverse complement strand
AGAGACTGATTAATTTATAGTTAGGTCTTCTCACCTTGGCCTAAAATCAAGTAAATATAAAGGTGGGTGGTGCTCCGTTGGCTTTTATAATTAGAAGAGGCATTTAACGCTACACAGTGGAGGTATGATTACCATGTAAAACATGCCAATTGAAATACAATTAACTATTAATTTAGAATGATTCACACAAACTGTATGTATCGGTGGGGTGTGCCAGTTTGAAACCAAATCTTACCATAATCTATACCAGTGGTTAGTTCCTTTATAAATGACTTAACCTGAATTTAAAAAAAAACAAAAACAACCTAAACAAGTAAAAATGAATGAGCCAGTATTTTGAATGGCTCTTTGAAAGGAGTGGCTCTTCAAGAACTGGCTCCCTTCAGCCATAAATCCCATCAGTAATCCAAACCAACACAAACCACATGTATGCAAGAATTCAGATATAACACATCTACACCTAGGTATTAAAACTGAAAGGCAAACAATTACACAGCGACTCCATCCAGGCAGTCCCACCTATCCAAAGGCCCTCGCCCACCGTTTACCATGCTGCTGTGTTAAGTGGAAATGTTTTTTAAGGAGCCTCTGGGCCTGCGTGGCATATGATCAAATGTGATACTAGTTTTTCGTGTAGTATTGCTCGAGGGCTCAAAGGTCACGTCTATTCAGGAATGTTTTTTATCCGTGGCTTTCATGCACTGTGACCTTCTCTGACTCTGAGTCTTATCAGTTATCCAGCTGTCAGTGATGGATTTGACAAAGTTGTAAGTTACAATGTAGTTTTATGGGAAATAGTTTGTACTTATTTTGCACATTTCCTTTTGAACCTCACACACACACCTTTCTCACAATTTACAGAAAGCCTCTCATTCCATACATAGAGGGATTCTGCATCTCTCATATTCAGACTGGTGAAAACAATGAGCACAAATGTCATGGACAAGGACACATGGAGATGATAGCGACTGAAGCTACAATGTTATTCTATCAAAGTAACCAGGTTTCATCAGGATAGACTAAGTTCACCATAACGACATTAAAAAAAAGTAAATTTTTGAAATATATGGAAAAGTATTCGGAAAATATCAGACTTACATAAGTATGCAGACTTTTCTCTTAAGTTAAAGAACTTCTAGTTACAAGGGCATCCTCAAATCTTCCAGAGCATTGATCCTATAAGCCTGGCACACCCTAGCTTAGGAAGTGCCCCCCACCTCCTCTTGGCATATCATGCAAGTTTAATTTAGTTGGAGGCGGAGTGTCATCACAGTTCTTTCCAAATGATGATTGTGGGCACTAATACTTTGATGGATGTGGACATTATGACTAAGACTAAGAGCCCTCTTTCACATTTTGAATAATGTCTCTTGAGACGCTTAGCAGCCCGTAACACTTCAGAAACTACAATTAGGCCCTGCGGTGTCCACACCTTTCTAAAATGTTCTTCCTGTTCTAAATAGTCCTGCTTATATCATAGCTGAGAAGTCATTTCAACAGCCTGGGGACACTTCAGTTTTTCAAAAATGGCATTTAAAAGGTTCAGGCCATGTTTAGGTTTTTCTTTGTTTGGTTTTTCATGCTTTTCTACTATGTTGAAACAATTATTTCTCATATTAATACACGGCTTATGTATGGAACTTAGTTTTTCCAGTAGTCTTGCTCCTGAAACGTTTTTCAGCGACATAGCCGCCGTGTCATAGCTGCCTCCAGATTTCCTTGCATGGTCAAGTTCTCCAGGCAGTGTGTGCCTCAGTCACACGTTTAATGTACAATGTAAAGCACCTTGAATTGTCTTGTACATGAAATGTGCTCTATAAATAACCTTCCCTTGTCTCGCCTCAGTTGAAATGATCCCATCACCACTAGAGCCTTTAAAAATTAAGATTTTTAAACCTCAGGGAACAAGAGATCAGGGAACCATTGTGTTACATGAAATGTGCTCTTGTTTTGGAGATATCTCTATAAAATGTGTTTTTGGTTCAAGGACAAACTCGTTTGCTTTCCTTAAGACTCAGTGATCGTGAATCACTAATTTTACGCAGTTTTCTTTGCATTTTCTCTTTTTTTAAGTTTTCAGTTTTTTACTTGTTTATAACATTTCACAGATGGTTACACAAGCGTTTTGATTATCTAAAGAAAAAGAAACATTTTTCTTGAGCCTGATGTTTTGTCTGTGTGTGGACATGGCGTCAGCTTAAATCTTTAAAGCAAAACTTAAAAACGTACTGGAATTTTTGCATCTTTTCTGCTCTTGCAAAGTTTATTCACACCATGTTTATGATTATTCTTCACTTATATTTCGAGGTGAAGCTCGTTGCCTGGCTTTCTTCACACTGTACTGGGGACTGTGGCCAGAATGGTTTGAGCTTCATTTAATCAGATGTGAGGGTTAAGCTTCTTATGGTCTGAGACTCACTCAAGAGCCTTTTGGCAAATTACCAGAAGACAGTAATGTGCCTTTAGTGAAGAATGACTTCTGTTTGGCCACCCAGCCATAAAGACATAATTGGATACTGCATTGATTTTTGTCAGCTTGCTATCTCATCTAAACAAAGTAACTCTGGCACCACCAAGCCATAGTGACCTTTGGCTTGGTGGTAACCTGCCTGACCGAGTTCCCTCATCCTCCATTCCTGTTTGTTTGGACAACTTCTTTCATTTTTAAAATATTGAAGCTATTGGGCTTCAACTTTTAGATGAAATATGTCTAGACCTCCAAAATCCCATGTTTTGTTTATGCTGGAGAAATTATGGCAAAAAAGAGAAAAAAATTATCTTAAGACACTAATGATTATTTTATTCTGCTCTGTAAGATGGCTTTAAGTTGCTTCTTCTTTATCTTTTCATTGTTATTGATAAATCAAAAACATAGATAAACCTTTGGTATTTAATTTTGGTCCAAACTGAAGATTTGACCTGACCCATATATGACCACAAATCTAAAAATCTTCTAAATCCATGCGGTGATCCTGCAGGAATCAGAAAATATTTCTAAAAAGTGTAGTTGTTAATAAAATAAACATGTATACTCCAGTTCATTGGTGTATATAAAAGCAGCATTCATCCTACTGTGTGTTAGATGGAGACAAAACCAGAAAGAAAGGACATGAGAAATGATGGCTCAGATAAAACTGTTCCTGGACAAAGTGTAGAAACCTCTGCGTCTGCTGCCAGCGTCTCTCCTGGGGTTCGTTCCAGCCCATGGCCTCTGGACATGTTAATCTGACTGTGTGATCCCGCCTGTAGACGACTGGATGGCTGTCTGGATCCACCCCTGTGCCTGGCTGTTGTTCCTTGCCTGCGGTTGGTTGGCTGTGACATCCCAGAACCGGGATAGGCCGTGTCCTCTCCGTCCCCAGCTGGTCCCGGTTCATCAGTCCTATTTAAAGAGTCGGTTGACAACGATTCATGACAGCTGTGTGTGTTCAGTACGGTTTGCCTCACTTTTGAGTTCTCTGTCTGCTTTGCAGATCTTTGACAACTTTATGCTTTTGTTGTGACAGAAAAACTGAAGTATATTCAGGTTTGTTTTATTTGCAGACACATATTTTGTGCAGGTGTGGAATAAAAGCAACTTTTGGAGTTGATCACAGAGGATCTACTCAGACTGAAACAGTGGTTTGATATAAATTATAATTAAATTTGAATAAAACTAGTTTAATGTTGTTTGAAAACCATAAGAGAAATATTGACACAAAACTAGTCATTGATAATGTGAATATTGAAAAAGCTAATGAAGTTGAATTCCTTGATCAGAGACTACAAAATCTGTTGGAAATCACACATTAAACATGTTCAGGGAAAGTTGGCACAGAGCATTGCCATCTTTGGAAAAACAAGGCAGATACTAAACTCGAAAGCACTGTACAGTATATCTTGTGTAGTACATTTACTTTACCTTATAGTTACTGTGTAGAGGTGTGGAGAGATAATTATAAAAGTAATAAACAAACAATAGATATAATGCAGAAATGGGCTATTAGACTGATTAATAATGCAGGATATAGAGATCGCACAAATAAACTTTTTAAAACTACAAGATCTAAAATTCCCAGAATTGATTCAGTTTAAAACAGCACAAATAACAATCAGAGTCAGATATAATTTACTTCTAGCAAAAATGGAAAATTAGTTTTTAGTTAGAGGAGGAGGTTATGATTGAAGAAATAAGTTCAATTGAAAAATACAGCACATTAGAACAACTTTAAGAAGTATGAGTCTCAGTGTCAGGTGTAAAATAATAGAACAGCTGCACAGATCAATTAAAGGAAAGTTAAAACATCTTCCAGTTTAAGAGAAGCTACAAGATGCAAATATTAAATATAAGCTTGAAGATTAGTTGAACAAAGGACAGTGAAATATTGTGATTTTGGGTTTATTTTTATGTTGCGCTTGGAGCTGGAAGGTGGGGTGATGTGTGTGTGAATTGTTTTTTTTTTTCTCAGAAGGTATAAATTTGAGTTGTGTGACATAGTTACTGGGTATATTGTACTGTAGAAATGGGGTAGGGATATATATATATATATAAGTTTTTCCTCCTACCTACTCCTTTTCAGACATGAGATGTCAGGATATCACTGTTGTAAACATTGTAGGTGTCTGAAATAAACTTTGAAATGGAGTCTGTTGTAGGTGGTGGCCTTTTTTGGTTTAATCCTTAACTTATTTGTGTTTGGCTCATAGATCCTTTTGGGTTTCGTTGTAGCCTATTTCCTGTTTTTAAGCCTTCTTATATTGTACCTTGTCACTGATAAATTACCTGTAAATATATGCATTTACCTAAGGACTTGTTTGTAGGTTTAATGTTCCGTTTCTCCCAAGCAAGCTGGTAACAGAGATCTTATCTCGCCAGGTTCAACGATAGATTGATTGGATTATTTTTAAATAAATTGTAAGATGCAGTGTGTGTAGAATGACTGGATTCTTGGACAACGAGACTGGGCGATTCTGCAAATTCCATACCAAGTGAATCCAGGGCAAGTCCGGGACTTGAAATCTCACAATAATTAAGGATTTTGCATTTTGTTATTGATCAGATTTTTGTCAAGTAAGATTTTTGTCATTTTTTATTAACAAACTGAATGACATAACTGAGAAATCTAATCTTTTCTGTTTGAAAACTACATAAAATAACATCAACCAAAATAATATAACTCTGTTATCACACAACTGTATGAAAAAAATATATTCTACAGTGCAAATGACTATTGGTTGGCTCTCATTCACATCATTTGGCTTGCTGCCCCTAAAACCCAGTGCAAGAAAATACCATCTATGGTTTTGAAATTGTAACTGACTTACTGTTAATGGTGATGGATGGCGCATGCTAATAATTTTCAATAAGATGATTTAGCACAGGAAGATGTAAAAGAACTTAATCTAACTTATTTAACGAGTATACACGACCAGTTAACCAGTTGCTTTCCTTATGGAAACACTGACGTCAACGATTTTCATAAATGTAAGGAGACAAACTAATGTGACAATAAAAAAGCTGTTTAATTGACATATTATCATAACTCTGGAATCGGTAGCGTGTTCACCCCTGAATGGCTCATATGGACCAGACCTACTGGGTTTAATGGGCGTCTTTACTCAGACCAAAGCCTCAGTAATGAGAACGCAGTGCAGCTCACCACAGCTTCTATCAACATCATTATCATCATCCACAACAGCTAATAAAGGTCCTGCTTTGGCAAACATGTCGATCCTATTTGGACGTTTGGCTGTGTCTTTAAAGAATATATGACTGTATGCACCATAGTTATCTTTATAATGGAAAAAATGGTCACACTGAAAGCTGTGTCCTCAGGTTTCTTTAATCCTCAGATTTGTTCCCAGTTTGAGATGTCACCATGATCCCTTGCGATTTGCTACTCCTGTGATGATTTGCTCCCAATCAGATGAGACGGATGCTGCCCGCGGGTGCTCATTTCAATCATAGCAGATGCATAAAATTGCATGACCAGTCAGCCTCCATATGACACCTGTTGATTTGCTCCATCTATCACACAGCTTAAAATGCCTCTCACTTCAGCTAGAAAACAGAAGGGAGGACACGACTTACCCTGTCATGTGTAATAAAATACAACTTCAAACAAAGACACTCTTAGATTTCCTGCAGATTCTTTGAAAAAAAAGAAAAATGAAAAGATGGGAGATGTTAACAAAGTGATATCAAATGTGACAAAAAAAAATAGCAGCGCTCTGGTGTCAGTGTGAGGTGTCATACATGCGACAAGCTAAAATGTTCTTCAGGAACCCACAAAGGAACAGCTTGTTCATCGCCTCCTGCTTCATAATTGCTTGTTTTAAAGATTGAAATTCACCAGAACCATTTTCACAGACCTGATTTTTGATTCCTTAAGGCTTAAGATGTTTACAGTGTAAAAGGTCTGCTTTCACCCTTAAATAACCATCCACTGACATCATTTTAAAATAAAGGCTTACCGTTTGACAGAAACGGGTCGCAGCATGACCTGTTTACACATGGTTTCGGGGTGCTTGTCGTATATCTACTTTACATGAGTCAGAATGGTCTGCTTAGGTCTTCTGAGTTTTAATAACAACAGTTCATGGAGCAATTGAATATAACTACCCTCATTTCTTTTCTTGAGTACATTGCCATTGAAAGTATATTGTCACTGGCAGTTGAAGGTTGTTATTGTGTTACGTTTGTGTGGTGTTAACATCTGCATGGTGCTCTAACCCAGTGCTTAATGAGGACCAGCATCTGTTGTTTGCAGCTTTTATTCTCCCAGGCCATTTGGGTTTATTTTCACTGATCCCCATCACGTCTGATGTTTGATTATGTCTCTATTGTCTTTTTGAACACAACCTGTTCTTGAGAACAAGCAGAACATTCAATATGTCAGCCCACGTAACAACCCGGGTCATCAAAACCACAGCAAGAATTCCTAGCCTACGCCACTGGGTTGCCATTACTGCGTACTATTAGCCAAAAAAAGGCCACATTACATGCAATTACTCCTCTTTGCTACAGATTTAATTACAGAAGTCTGGCCATGCTTCAGGGTTGGAACTTCAGATCAGAGAGGAAGCTTTTCATTTGCCACACAAATACATAATGTTCTGTGATCACCAACATATAGGGGACTATAGCTGTAGTACAGAGTATGGATAGTTATGATTTGATTTAATTTTATTTTAACCTTGAGATGAAATGTAATGATGTAACCGAGCTTAATGTTCCAACCTGAAAATTTACTTTGAAATAATAAGTGGACATGAGACTCCAGCAGGGACAACATTCATTGGAGGCTCTACAGTTTTATTGTTCTCCAAAAACTACCAATTTTTACAAAAAGAGCAACAATCTGTTTACTCTGTGGCATCCCTGGGGAGGGCGTATGTCCTACTCAACACAAGATGGTCTGCTACAGTGATATCCTCTATCATTTTTACATTTAAGCACAGTATCATGATTCTGCCATGCCCACACAGTATCTGTAAAAGGTGTATCTGGGAGTCTGAAAATACAACTCATCTGAAACTTTGTGAGAAACAGTGTGGGTGTTGAAAGCTCACAGTTTGAAACAAAGACAAAAAATTGACTTTAGGCAAGTTGCTGACACATTATTAACATGTTTCCACAATTGAACAATCTGATTCTCATACAAGCTGTGGCAGATTTACTTGTTTGGCACAAGACAGCTGAAAAGTATTACATCAGGGTGCAGAAGAAGCAGTAAAAACTTAAAAAAAGAAATCAAGCAAAAACTGAAAAATGATGGCGCAGCTGTCTGATGGAGTTTTTAGGGAGTCATTTAAGGACATCATTACAGTATTCTGTTCAACTAAAGATAAATGATGGAAATGCTTTCCTAAATCCTTTGGAGACATCGGTTCTTTAATCCTTTGATGTGTTCTTGAAGTGATAATAGGCTGACTTCCTAACTGTCTTATTACACATCTCAATGCTCCATGTACATGCACATATCCAACTGTCTTATTCCAACTGTTGTCTTCAATTTCAATCACACAATGTTAAAACAACCCAATCGAGAGGAACGTCTCCAATTAACGTGCACTGTCAACATTACTGAGCCAAAAATATGTATGGTAATAACGTTGACCCTGACAGCAGTAATGTGTTTTATGCCAACATTTCTGTTTACGTGCATATCAACATATACATCATATGAACTGATCAAGGTGCTTCAGGTGTAGTGCAGGGATTTTCGCTCATATCTTATAAAATCCTGAGCCATCAGGGCTGATTTTTAACTGTGGGGCTCTGTCATTTCGTCTTCGGGACTTTTATGGTTCTGAAACAACAAAAAGGGACTGAATGGAAAATAGCCCATTGCCCCAAGCTATATAGGATGTATTCATCATAATTTCACATTTATTTATTTTTATTAGCCTATTATTATTTTTAACACAGGCCAGTCGGATGAATCGGATCAAGAGATGCAAAATATTGATCCTATCTATAGGCCTATCATGTATAGCCTAGTTATCCAGATGTTGGGTATGATAACTCAGGACTCAGCTCTCTATAATATTTGATTACATGTCTTCATCCCCATTTTATGGTTCAATAATAAAGCTTCAAATTTCCACAAAAAGTCCAAAAAAGTCTGTTTTTCACAGAGACAGACAGGCAGACTGACCTCATCTGGGGAGGATGTCAGAGCCTGCTGCCTGCAGCTGAACATGCTTCTCTGACCAGAGTGCGGTGGTTCCTGTGTCCAGAATGGTCTTACAGGTTCTATTTTTCAGAAATTCACATCAAGAGTCCAGCTCTGTCCACAGCCCACCAATATGTCCAGTCACCCAGCATCCTCCACCGGACCACAGCAGAAAAGAGACCACAACAGACTGGTAAAACACCAGCAGCAGTCTCTGGGAGATGTACACTCTTTTCCTCACACACACACACACACACACAGAAAGAATATATGTATGTGAGAAAAAGAATATATGCATGTGAGAAAAAGAATATATGTGAGAGAAAGAATATATGTATGTGAGAAAAAGAATATATACATGTGAGAGAAAATATGTATGCATGTGAGAAAAAGAATATATGTATGTGAGAGAAAGAATATATGTATGTGAGAGAGAGAATATATGTGAGAGAAAGAATATATGTGTGTGAGAGAGAGAATATATGTGAGAGAAAGTATATATGTATGTGAGAGAAGAATATATGTGTGTGAGAGAGAGAGAATGTATGTATGTATGGGTGTGAGAATATATTATGTCCTGCACAGCCCCTAACAAGAAGCATCCTTATTATGGTTGTTTTTCTCACAGTCACAGTTGTTCAGTTTACTAATTGTTTCTACCAATATCGGCAGTAAATGAATAAAAGGTATGTCACCTGATAAAGGCTTGGATAGGTTCCAGCCCACCCACGACCCTGATTGGATTAAGCGGTACAGAAAATAAATGAATAAAAATTATGATAAAAAAAAATGATAAAATTATTTTTTCAGTCATGTCAATCGAACCATCCTGGTAGGAAATTATCTGATGACATGAATACCACTCCCATCACAGAAATAAATGTTATTAATGAGCAAATCTTTAATACTATACCAGAGTTAATTCAGTAAAATTATGATTGTAAATGTTTATGTTGCCTACTTTAATTGTATCCCCCCAAACGCCTGAAGCACGTTGATCAGTCCATACAGTATAATGTACGTTGATATGCACGTAAACAGAAATGTTGGCATAAAACGTATTACTGCTGTCAGGGTCAACGTTATTAACATAAGTATTTTTGGCTCAGAAATGTTGACAGTGTACGTATTTTTGTTGCACAGAAATGTTAAATAGAGATCTTCCTCTCTAGTGACTGGGTTGTGTTGAGGTTCTTACAAGTAGCATAAAGGATAATCTGTTCTTCATCCCTGTTGACGTGGCCGGTTAATGACTTCCACCCACATTATACCTCCATTATTCAATGGCAATGGTTGCACCTATCCAAAAGTCTAATTAATGTCCTCCTGATGCACAAAGCATTAGCCTGCATGGATCTATCCCATATGCAGCAGCCTTCCCATTTTGCACTGAAGTCTGCCAATTTTCATTTTGCCAGATCTTGGGATGGAAACCATCCATGAAAACAAGCCCATAATGAGGCATCTGGCATCTCTGGACCCTGGAGTTACACTAATTTGGACTATTGCTTATTGTGAATATGATCTGATTCAGATTACAGTAATCATAAAATGCATTTGATATAGAAGTTTATTATCAGAGTAATTTAGCTGTTCTAAATCACCACATGATTGTAACACAGCATGCGTTATCAAATGCAAACTGATGCATTTGCAATGCAAGGTGCTATTGTTGCAAATTAACAACAAACCACCTCTGGTGTTTCTTTTAAAAGTTTTATTTCTTTGCATTTTACTCATTTTTATAAATTAATTAAGTTTTTATTGTTAAGTTTTACTCTTTTTTGTACTGTCTTTTTTTCCCTTTTCTCTTTCCCCCCTTTTTGCATTAATGTTGCTTTTACATTCAGGCATTATTGGGTTAAATTCTTTGTGCTAAATAAAAAGATCCAGAACACAGAGTTTTATAGCACAGAAATGCCCACTGACTGCAAACTGCAACCACCTACACAGCTCTCTGTCCAGGAATCTCTCTTGAGCTGAGTCAGAGGTGATGGAGACCCAACTAGTAGCCAGTACGTAAAGGTACAAGAAAAAAGTATTTCTCAAACATTATATACAGTGAAATATTAAAACAGACTCAGTTTGCTTAATTTCATGACTTTGTTAATAAATATGGAGCGTGTGGATCCTAATGTACATCAGGTTGTGCTCCCTGAACCTGTAATCTGAGGTGACTTAGGTCAGTTTTACAAGTGATATTGTAAAACTGCTGATTGATAATATAATTTTGTTTTAATACACAATTATAAGTGTTTTTTTCTGTTCTGTGGTCAAAACTGGAAAGTTGATATGCGGTGTCTTTGTTTTTGTTTTTTGTTTTTTTTTAAAAAGCAGCAATTTTTTTGGGCATGGTAAAAAAAAAAAATCTCTCACCTGGGATAAGCCCCAGATCTTCTTCAATCCTATATCCACCCTTGCTACTGGGATTTTCACACACAACCATCTCTTGGGTTTACAGAGAACAGTGTGAAGAAGAGAAAATATCCAGTGAGCAGCAGTTATCTAGACCAGAATGTTTTGTTGATGTCAGCGGAGACTGGGCAGACTGGGTGGAGATGGCAGGAAGTTAACAGTCAAATTACCTCTGGTGATTATAAATAATGAATGCAAAATACTGAAGGGATGTGGAAGTGGTGGAAGAGTACAAGGACCTTGGAGTTCAGCTGGACAACAGACAATACTGGAAATTAAATGAAATGGAAAAGTATTTTTTTAATCCCAGAGGGCAGCAAATATAACATTGAGAGGCTTCATTCAGTTCAATGCAAGACAGAAAGATACAGGAGATCAATCCTGCCAGCAGCCATCACCCTCTCCTACAAGGCAATATGTGTTAATTAATGATTATCACTGTTGTTTCTTTTAAAAAGAAACAAAAACCCTATTACAACATTACATTTTCCCTCTTATAGTCTATGGCCCAGAGTTATTCACGCTTTGCGTGTACTAAAACGGGGGCAGACGGCTTTGCTCCGCTAAAATCGGCCCAAGCTTATCTATCAAAGCCGCAAACATGGAACTGCGTCTGTTATCCTGGCAAAACTGCGCCGCTCTCCACTTTGCGTTTCTGCAGCTA
>JAVQJG010038762.1:0-15962 GCA_036024015.1 Craterocephalus amniculus | reverse complement strand
TAGATAGATAGATAGATAGATAGATAGATAGATAGATAGATAGATAGATAGATAGATAGATAGATAGATAGATAGATAGATAGATAGATAGATAGATAATCAGTCCACCTATGTGTGTGTCATGCTCACTTGCTCTTACTTCTGGTCACCCCTGACAACCAGCTGTGTCTGCCTCTGAATCCAAGCACTGGAGACCAGACCAGTGACATGCACAAGACAGGCAAAAACAAGCATAGTAATAAAATGGAAGTGCTACATGGGTGATGACAAGCATATTAATTGGTCTTGTGTGCCAGCAGATTTCTGAGAATCTTGCTATGTTCTCTGCAGGAGAGCAGTGCAGTGTGAAGTCATTACTTAACTTGGCCAGGATCCCATACTATCAACCAGGAAAAAAAGAGGACAGAAATCTGCAGCAAATGCAAAAACAAAAGCCCCTCTAAGAATACAGGATTGTAAAATACCATATGTGCATGCTTTGGCTGCCTTTCAGTCTCAGTTATAGTATAATGTATCCAGAACCATTTCCACACTGGAGTGTAGCTACTCTTAAACATTGTCATTCAGCTGCAAGCAGTTCCTAGCAGACTACTTCTTCAGAATGTCTGTATTGAAAAAGCACATGATGGAGAAGAGCATTGCTTCAGGTGCAGGTGAAATCGGAAGTCCAGATTGAAGACTCTTTGAAAAGTCTTATTACAAACTGCACATCTGGATCTCCCGTTAAAGTCAGCTGATTCATCCATCCACCTCTCTGATCATGGTCTCGCTCTTCACCACATGATGTGATGTCATGTTTGCTTCGGAGCTATACATATTGTTGCATTCCACTTTAACTGTCAACACATGCAGGGGAAATAGTTGCTTGATTTAACAAAACACTTAAAGCAAGAAATCTCACTCAACTGTGGATCCAAAATCTCTCCAGCCCAACCTGAAGGGCAGCGCATCCATCGCAGAGAAACAGCAGTGAGATAAAAACGCTCAGGGTCCTGAGATAGCGATATGTGCTCTTTTCAGGGGGAAGTTTTATTGTTGAATGCACATTTTCTGCATGTTTTCTCACAAACATACACATGCAAACAACGCAATCATTTCAGCTAGCATTCATTTCATTTTACCATCTCTGTCACCATGATTCTCCAAAGAATGCTTCAATAGATTAATAAAAATGCATGGACTTTACACAACTCTCATCTTGTCCACTTTGGTTGTATTTCCTCATATATTTCTATGCAAAGTTAAAAGATTGCTGCAGTTTTTCTGCAGATTTAGTGAGCTCCCTGATTCTCATTCACAAGGGTAATTACATTGTTAAGTATTCTTTTTGGCTATTTTCATTTATCAAAAGCAAGGGTACATCAGACGGATTTGTCCCACATAAAGAAATTTGCCTTTGCAGGTGAGGACAGTTTTAGAAAACGACGAGGTTGTACACAGAAGGAAAGTGGTGGGCAGAAATGGTGTTAGTAAGAAGTGAGGACATCAACGAGGCAGACTATGCTGAAGAGCCATCAGCTTCTCTCTTCCGGCACACTCCAGTTTCACGTGTGAAAACCCAGTATGAACTAAATTTTTCAGTGTAAGGGTTTTCACCACAGAAATGGAAGACGTTTTTGAAAACAGATATAGTTGCTTAATATTTCAAAGGATTTTAATGGATTTCTCCTACTTGCCTTGTTCCCATTGCTTCCTATCAGACTTCCATCTCTCCTCTTCTCCTGTCTTTCTTCCACTTTACAAAATCTGGTTTACATGATGTCCAGATACAGCGGTGAAATAGCACAGCACCACTGCTCCACAATATCAATATTAGAAGCTCAGAATAGTTTTAGTTTTACCTTATTTAGTCTTTTTCCCAGACATGGATTAAGCCTCATCCTTACATGAAACATTTACAAGCTCTCCACTAACACAAGTTAGTTTTTTTTGTTTGTTTGTTTGTTTTTTTATGTCTGGGACTAGAATTAATCCATGTCTGGGAATTAAGCCTTTAAGTATCAACTGACGCTTTAGTTTTATACGAAAACTATTTTATGTTGAATGTAAATTTTGCCGCATTTTCCCCGTCTTCTTTCTCTGTTGCAGACATTCGCTCAGTTACCCAAAATGTCCATTATATCCAGGGTAATTTTGATAGAGTAGCTTGCTGTTTTATTTTTTGCATGTAGAGAAACAAACTAAGAAGACAACAGGGACAATGAGAATAAAATGATCGATGTTTTTTTTTTTTTTTTTTTTCTTGCAGTGGAGAAAATATTCTGATTAGTGTTGACAGCTATGTCTTGGGTTTTTTTCACTCTCATTCAGCATGCATATGCAGTTCACCTCATTTCAAGTGTGGCTCAAGATTTCTAAAAAACCTGGTAATTTAACTGTCATGTATTTTGAGGCCATAAAAATAAAGCTGCTAATACTGATTATAAATGAATGCCGGGTATATGTTAGGGCTTTCGGGCATTAGACTGCACACACACGTTGACACCATGAGGTGGAACTTCAGGGAGGAAACTGTCAGATTCCTCTAAATCAAAGCTCTTACTGACCCTCCTGCTGCTTGACTCAAAAGGCACCACTTTTAATAAATTCTGTCAAGTCTGGAATAAAACACACAAGTTTCTCTGGTGTTTGTACTGATGATTTCAGGACTTTTGGTTGTTCATGAGGTGCATGTTTGATCCTCTGTGTTCAAAGGATCAAACATGCAGCTTGTGTTATATATAAACTACAGCAAGCAGGTAGATGGAGAAGAATTTCTTGGGAGATATTTCTGTTTTCAGCAAGCCAGTCCTTTGTTTGGGAAAAAATTAAGCCTTAAGTGAAGAATAGGGGCTCACTTTTCTTTTCTCCATTGATCTGAACGATGCACAATTAACAAATTCACTCAGCATTTTCACTTTGGTGTCGTAAATCGGACATTAAAGTAAATACAGACTTAAATTTTCTGTTTCCTGCTAAAATGACTGTGATGCAGGTCTCACTGGAAAACAAATTGTTCAAATAGGAGGAAGGAAATCAATTTTCTGAAAGGTGTCTGTTTTGGGGTCTCATTTGTTATTTCCTGATATTTGGCTTCTTGCCTTGTGCTGAGCCCATTTGCTCCGGATGTTTGGATTAGTTTAGATTTTTGTTTGTCCATTTAAATGTCGTTTGCTCTACTGGGCGCTGTCCATGTTAGCACCCTGACCTTAACCTTGAATGTATTGTTTATATCCTCTCTCTCTCTCTCTCTGTCTCTCTCTCTCTCTCTCTCTTGTCTGTGTGTGGGTATGTGTGTATGTACAATCAAATGTTACTTTGTAGGCACTGTAAAACAACAGGAGGACCAAAGTGCTATTCAAATTCAGGATCAGTCTATAGGAATAAAGTAATGACCAGTTCAGATTAGAAATATTTCTTGTTTTATTTCTTGATTATAAATAAATCACCATAATCAAAGGCTGGAAGGATTGCCATTTTAACAGCCACTGCTTTGTGGAGTCGGTGACAGATGATTTATTACAGTACTGGAAACCAATCTGGGGTCTAACTTTGGAGAGCAGGGTGCTGGTGTGCACATCAAAGGACAAATAATTGTCAAGCCAGATACAAAAGTATTTGGAGGTGTTAAAAACTTGAATTTATGAACCATCCAGAGAGGAGATTTCAACAGAGTATTACGTCTTTGATCACATTTGATTGAAAATACAGTAAAGAAGAAGATGAAGGTTGTCGAAAGCATGCTGGAAGCTGTTGTAATTGTACTGTAAGAAAGTTGGGGCCGTGTTAAGGGATGAACTAAAGATGGAAAAACTGGTATTAATAAATGTTAGACTTTAGAATACTACAGAAAAATATGGATATGACATTGTTGTCTTGACATGTTAGTCATTTTTACATGTTTCCCCCTTTATCATAAAACTGCAGTTTTTTCCAATATGAACCGACCCAGCTATTTCAGGTTGTAGTGTGAGATTGTATTGATCATCCTGTAAAACTGTTCCTTGATTAATGGGTTACTGTGGAATGGTTTATAATGAAACTACATTTGACCCAAACATTTGACCCAAACAACACAAGTTCAGCACTGATAATAAACTGACTCTTTCTCTTCTTTTCACTAAAACCAGCTAATACTACAGAATACAGGGACTATAATCTGGTCTAAGCTGTACTTATACACAGTACAGGATCCAGTAGTATTTATTTCAGTTCTGGTTGAACAAATTATTTTCTGAATTGTTATCCTCTCAATGTTCTCACTGTTTCATTAAATGTATTTAAACAAAAACTAGCAATGACAGCATCTGTAATAATTAGGTATACTCTAGTATTACTTTAATTTGATAATTAAATGGCTGGATTCTTTCAACACTTGGCTCATTGTGTGCTCTCTGCTTTATGCTAACTGAAGAAACAATTATACTCATTATACTCATATTTAATATAGAGCAAGACAAAATTATAAAAATTGCAGCCTACGATGCTAAACTTGATTTTTGTTATGTTGCAAACATTGCTGCCTCGAAAGCAAGCAGCTACAGTAATGAGAGGAAAAACTAAGGGAATCTTTCCTGGTATACCTTAGATTTGCAGGTGTAAATAAGTCTAAGGATTCCTCCCAATCTTCAGTTTGTGTCTTTCTGCTGAGATTCGGGAGCTTCTTTGATGTGTGCGCTGTTCAGTCCCTGAAGCGGTGCAAACCTAAGATAAAACCTTTCCACATAATGCAGCGCTTCACTTCAAAGGTCTGCAAATGAAACACAGGTGTGTGCGTGTGTGTGTGTGTGTGTGTGTGTGTGTGTGTGTGTGTGGGCGCATTGAGGTACGTTTGCATATGTAAATTAACAGAACTATTAACACAATCAGAAAGAAACATGAAGCACAGAATAGAAATACATAAAAGAGAGTTCAGTTTGTTCTAAATCTATTTAGTTGACAATGTTAATTCGGTTTAGGATTTGCTTTGGTAAAGCTTGCTTTTCACCTTTTCAGATTCAGTTTGTTGACTCTGACAGTGTCCACAGATTAAGTGGGAGAGAAAGTCTTAGTGTGGCGGCAAAGTAAAGACCTTGAGGAGAAATTTCTGTGTTTTGTATTGTTATCCTTGTTTTCAGAGTGGAAAACGCTGATGTCATGTGCAGCATATAATAGTCTGATCAGGGCAAAGTGGAGCCAAAACCTGATGACAGCTGTGGGCTCTTAGCTTGTGATGTGATCATTGTCCTTTACTTGGGAGACCACTAGATTTTTGCAGGATTTGCAGGATCACAATCATGAGCAAATCCATCATGCCAAGCTTCAAGCCATATTTCTTGCCAAGAGACAGTGTGTCTGAGTACTTAGCGCCTGGTACTGGCAAATACAGTATAGTGGGGTATGATGTGATAACAGCCAATATGGCTGATACAGATCAGTGATGGTTTTTGTTAGCCCTGTTTCAAAATCTTGGTTCTTTCAGTTCCCCACTATCACTCATCTTTGCTCATTCGTACACAAAGGCAGCATAGAACAGCTCAAGTAAGTGTTTTCATAAAGGTTAACAGCAGCATCCATCTCCAGATTGGTTTGTTACTTTGTTTTATAATTACCTCCACCACTAGTTCTGAGATGCAAAAGCCTGCAACAGAACAGCAGAATGAAACAAAGGATTTCTTTAGAGAATGAGTGACCTTGTCAAGTTTCCTCAAAAACTGTTCCCTGATGGTATCAGTTTGCTGACCTCTCCAGCTTCACAGTGAAGATTTTGTGAACTTAACAAATCCAGAGGAAACTTTAACATCTGTAGATGCCCATCAAGCCAACATCTCATTATCCCTAAGTGCAATGTTCATTTATAGACAATTAACATGATTGGAGTGGGGTAACATGAGGGACATGAGGAAACACCAGACTTCCCAGACAAGGACTCCCTCAGTACATATTACACTATTGCACAATTCATAGCACAATAAAAACAAAAACAAAAAAAAGAATTAGAATATTATTTGGAAAAATACTCAGTTAAGGACAGGAACTCCTGTTTGGCATTTAAACACACAAGATTGTGTGTTTAAATTGTTTCCTCAGACAGCCTACTTTCCAAGTCAGCAACAGTAACACTTCCCCACACTCAAGTTTACAACTCAAGAAACCATACACTTTCAAAACACTTTGGTGCTGCCCTTAAAACCTTTGCTCTTGACCAAGTTGCTAAATGTAATGTTGCTAGGAGTGAGAACAGGTTGATCTTTAGATTTGCAGATACACACACACTCAGACGTACAGAAAAGCTTTACTGACACTGTGATTGTGTGCAGGCTACGTTCATTGTCTTTAGAAGAGACTAATTTAAATTTAAAATAGATTTAGACTCTTATATAAAAAATGGAGACGTGGCTTTGTTGAATGCTCACAAGCCTCAAACTTGCAAAATTGCACATTGCTAACAAGTTTGTCCCCTTTTCGCCACCACATTTCAAGATTGCGATGCAAAATAGCAGCCTTGTATGAGGTGCACCGCCACATATGTATTTATAAATAACTAATTCTAAGCAAAGAGAATTTTTTTTATTTTGATGCGATTGTGAATAGACTTTCGTAAAATACATATTTATGAAAGCAATACTTGATTTTTACTATTATAAAGTCAAATTAGTTTCCATCATTAACCTAAAAGGTAGGTAAAGGTAACACCTCTTTGTTTTGCTTATTGTTTTACTTTTTTCTCTCTTATATGTCCTGAATTCCACACAGAAACAAACAGCATTCCTAACATTATTAAATATTTTCTTTTCTTTTTTATTAGTTTTTGACTAATGAAGAAGCTTACTGTGGACTTTTTACAAACCAACAAAGCCTAAAAGAACGTTAATAACACTGTTTGCATCACAACTAGATATTTTAATGCAAGACTGACTGACTTGATGAAACCGATTTTTTATTTGCTTTATGAATTAACTTTTTTTTCATTATGTTAAAATAAAATTTTATCCTGTGTAAACTGCATTTCTTACAGCCATATATTTGCTCTTGTAAATTGGTTCTAAACATAATTTCTAGGAGACAGAATTGCAATCTATCATTCCCCCATTTCCATATTTATTTGATATTTGTCCAGGCCAATTATTTGAAAACGGGGCATCATCTTTAAACAAAGATCTATTTATTTTGCTACATGCATTCTTTTATTCAACTGCATTAAGGTGCAAAGAATGTAAGAATGTTGATTTAATATTCTGCTAACGTAGTGAAGGTAGGAAGTTTGATTCCCCTGCAGACTGTGATGCATCCTTGTGCAAAGCCCTGGGAGATTCTGCTGTCAACATAACGCATCTAAACATGAGCTCAACAAACAGCTCAGATTTGTAGTTTGAAGCTGCCATGTCAGAAACTGTTTCAATCAGGCTGATTGCTTGTGCTGCTGAATACTTTCTGAAAACCACACAGGCATGACTTTGTTTTCCTCCATAGAAGCTTTCAAGGGTTTAGGCTTTCAGTCCTAGGGTCTACACCACGTGTGTGCATTCATGCACCCATGCATGAGTACGTACAAAGTAACTCACCAGGTGATATTAATATAAAGGAAGATTTCATCAAACCTCCCTAATGCACACACACTCAGATTTACAGAAAAGCTTTACCGAAACTGATTGTATGCAGGTTATGTTCATTCTCTTTAGAGGAGACTAATTTAACATTTTAATAGATTCAGACTGTTAGAATAAAAAAGGGGGACGTGGTTTCACTGAATGCTTACGAGCCTCAAACCAGCAAACATCTACATTTCTGCCAACCAGAGGGAAAGATGCAGCATGTGCAGTCTACCATAAGAAATCCTGAAGACTCTGTCAGAGTTCGATTTAGGTATTTATTTGTATATTAGTTTAACTGCAGCGATCATCAAACAGCAAAGCAAAAACAAGCTGCATTCAAGTCAGTCTGAATCAAGCAAGTGCATAAATGTTAGTAATTGTGTGTCATAAAAGTGCTGGAGAAGAACTACTAGTGTTAACTGTTCATGGACAATTAACTGTTGAGTCTTGTAAATACCTGTCTTTCTTAACCAGGTTTCATTCAAATGTAAATATCAGATTAAAGTCTCAACTTCCACACATTTCTTATGTTAGAGAAACCTATTTGGAATGAAGTTTCCTTCATTACTGAGAGCTTTAATATATCTTATGGTGTTTCATTCATTAGTTCCCACCTAAACACTGTGTGCAACCTAACAAACAACAAGAATCAGCCATAATACTACCTCCCGACACCAAGTAGATCCTTCTTATGCTTCCATAAAAGCTGTGACCAGTCAAGACTCGGAAAAACATCTGAGGTCGACCAGTGTAGTGGAATGATTGTGGGATGGAGTCTGAGAGTTGGTTGGGGCCAAGTTGAAAAAAAACATCCATATAAATGTCTGGATACAGATCATAAGATGAAGACTGTTCAACTTTTAGTGGGTTCAATTATGTGGCTGATCAGTTATCCTCATAAAACATTTGCAAAGTTGACTATCTGAATGGGTAGTTTTGTAATGGTTAGGTTTTCAGGTGTCCAAATGAACACCTGACTACAGCAAGCAAAAACAGTGTTTTCGCTTGCTGTAGTCATTCCTACTGTTTATACAGGCCATTAGGAAATCCTTTCCTAATGCGCTTTCAGTGCAAGCGGTGATCCGCAAAATCCACTGCCCTCATTAAGTGTAGAAAATGTATTCCAAAGCTAATTTGAAGCAGTGTGAGGCTTAATCAATGTGAATTAGTTAGATGAAGAGGGTATCTGGTTACAGTCTTATTAGTATGAAATCCCCTTTTTGTGTCTCCTTCCAGCAAAGGCAAAAAAGTAAAAGCATGAAGTTTGCACTAGAAAGACTATACAGCACACCCTTCATCTGGTAAACTGATGATGATAAAAGCCTTGTATAGATGTAATCCCAGTAAAGTTTGCAGTGTTTCTGCACAAAGCATAGAGTCTGACAGTTTTCCTCATTTGCTTTGAGTTGATTCTTGAAAGAGAATAAATCTGTTTAAGGCAGTGTTCAAATCTCTGCGCAGTCAGTTTGTTGTTCTCAGATTTGAATTCTCATTCTTTCAAACTGTGCACGTTGTGGAAGTAGCGAGCGCATTCGTCTACATCACAGCTTGCATGGCTTGGTAGTTAAAAGCAAAGTGTTGATTCTCACAAAATCCTCTCAAATTTAAAACTTCCTTTCATCATTTGTGCTGTCACATGCAAAAATTATGTAAAAGTCGGACATGTACAGTCCATGAATATCACTGTCTGCACGGTTGACAGATTACAGTACCAGCCCAGTGACAGCAAAGAAGCAGAGAGCTTGTACCTGGGTGAAAATGAAAGCCAGGGTTTTATTTTAGTTGACAAGTCTGGCCAAGTGCAACAGATGTTTCTGCAATGTCACTGGACGTGGTGTCACAAATGGCAGATGAGGCCAAAGTGTGGGCGATGTTACACGGCTTCTGATGTGGGGCTCTATAATAACAGCCCTCCTTTTCTTCTTAAATATAGGGAGAAAGTGAAGAAAATAAAGAAGATTTACTTAGATTAAAATTACCAAATGATGTCAATGTTTGGAGTAACGTCTGTTGCCATCACACCAAAACTGCTGAAAAATGGTTTGCTGTGCATGAAAAGATAAAAATGTACTTCCTTCAACTGGAGAATCATTTAAGTTGTTTCCTGCTCTGGAAAATATGAACACTGATGATAAAATGTGATACAGTTAATGCTCTTGGAGAAAATGGGGATCACTGTAGGGAGTGATTGGGACAACAGGATTTATTTTCCCTAACCAATGTCTTTACATCTGAAGTTTCATTCAAATTGCTGAGAAAAACTACAGATATGATGTAGATAAATAGTTTGGCTGGTTAGCAACAGCAACACAGACATCCATCAAGAAAAGGTGAATTTGTAGTGTTTTGTATGAAGAATAGTTAGAATTTCTTACTGAACTGCCATTTCTGATTGGTTTTTCCTCTTTCCTCTCTACTGCATGTGCTTTGGTGTAGAGTATTATGCTTCCTGCATATTATTCTACATGAAGTATCCAAGAGGAATTTCCCTTTGCAGTGTCTTCAACATACTGTATCTATACACAACAGATTATGCATGAACAGATGTGCATACATTATCTATGTTTTTCTTCCGTGTGCAGTTTCACTAACATGGACTTTCACCTACAGCTGAATCTGAAACTAAAAAGTCAATTTAGATGAAAGAAAAGAAAATGTGTCCCACAAAAAAAAAAAGTTGTTACAGGAATACATATTTCAGGGAACTGTATCTAATTTAATTTGGCTTTTTCATGTGTGTATTGCATCACAGTCATATACCCTGGGTCAAAACATGATCTTTAACACATAATCAGATGATAATTGTAGTACTATTACACATCTAATCCAAGATCAAAATACATCCCAATTCCAAGACATGATTCTGAAATAACTTGTCAGAGTGAGGTGCTAAAGAAAGTTATCATTACTTTCAAATGTTTTGCGGACATGCCCACACACACGCCCACAGAAAACCGTGCAGAAATTAGATTGATCGTCCTCTATCTCCTCTCTCCTGACATGAGCTCATGTTCATTTGTGCTTTGATGTCTTTGAGTTGAATAACAAACAAAACAAAACACAAAATCCCATTAGATTTTGTCTGAAAACTTATTAGTTTCTATCTGATCTGATCCATTTCCACTGCTGAGGGACAGCGGCTAAGATGGAGCTCTCTTCTGGTTAATTAATGGTCTGCAGGTAATGTGGGCGGCTCTGTCTTCAGCAGGCCGTGGACTACATTCTCTGGAGAGGGATCGGCCTGTAATGAAGGGCACTTAGACCACCTGCCAGGAGACTAGAGCCGTGATTAAAAGTCACTAAGAGTTTCATCTGACAAAAACAGATTCATCACAGATGAGTTACTGAGATGTAATGCGGCAGTAATGCAATATATTCCTCCATCAATATGCTTCTTCCCAATGTGCTTGAAATCAGACAATTTAAATAGAAAGTTAACCACAAAAAACAGTAGAAGGCGTGTTTCCTTAAAATCCCAGTTTGAGGATGAATCTTCTTGTTAGGACTGAAGCGATGATAAACCATTCTTTGCCGTGGGTGTAGAATTGGGTGAGGACATATCCTGTGACTCCAGAGTTGTCCCATATTCCGCCACACAAACAGCTAAGCATCACAACTAACAATCCTGCTTTATAAACCATTTAAAATGAAATGATTGACTATGCTGTCTTATTTCTTGTCAACGTGACTGCATGTCCCCACTCCTCTTGCTCTGTTTAAATGAAACTATCAGAGACTGATGCTAAAGGTGGACGTGGTCTTTTATCAAAAATTCAGTAAAAAAGAAGAGAAAGGTGGAAATCAGAAGTTACTTTAGAATGAGTCAATCTGAAAGTTTAAGTCACAAATATTTTATTTTCCAACTGTACCGTACCGTCCTCTTCCGCTTATCCGGGGTCGCCCAGACTTCCGCCAACTAATCCGGGGGGATCCCGAGGCGTTCCCAGGCCAGCCGAGAGATATAATCCCTCCAGCGGGAATAAAGAAAACCACTGAACTTTACTAGACTTTACTGGATTTCACCAAACATTCCTGGATTTTACTGGACTTTGATCAACTTTAATGAATCTTGCTGGACTCTATTGAACTTTACTGTAAAGACTTTATATCAAATAAATTAATAAAAAATAGTATGTATAAAGAAGATGAAAATAAATAAAAATAATACATTTAAATAAATAGATAAAATGAAATGCTTATAAAATAATTGAATAAATAAAAGCTCAGTTAAAAGCTATGCTAAAAAGGTGGGTCAAAAGCCTCCTCTTAAAAACATCTATAGCTTCTGCGGCCCTCAGGCTCTCCGGGAGGCTGTTCCATAGGCGAGGACCGTAATAGTGGAACGAGGCCTCGCCGTGAGTTTTTGTTCTTGCTTTTGGTATAACCACGAGGCCAGTCCCAGAGGACCTCAGGGTCCATGAAGGCTCATAATTTAAAAGCAGATTGGCTAAAGAGGAAGGCCCAATAGGGCTGTCACGATTAGGAATTTCTGGAGACAATTAATTGTCAGCAAATAATTGCGATTGACGAATATATTGTCTCTTTTTTCTTTATTCTACAACAAAAAAAAAGAGAAAAAAAATCTACTACAACATTGAATTTCCTGCTGGAATTAAAGTATTTCTCATTTAATTTCTACTGTAGTATGATTAGCTTTAATAATACACATTCTGTACTGTAGCCTACTCCTTAATGAATGAGACCGATATAATGAATTCCTGAACATCGAAAAATAGACAAAGACATGATGTAACTTGTCCATTTCTGAAATGGGTTTATTGTTAATTATTTGCTGCATCAGTGCTGGCAGAAACACAATGTCATTGCTGCCAGTAATGACTTGCATGGAAAATCATCGGACTGTGCAGCTCATCTAACAGTGGCTTATAAAGACAGATCACTGCATGGAATCAGTGGATTGCAGATTTCTATTTTGAAGCACTGAAAAAACTTGAGTTTATTGACCGGTGCCAGCCTACCGCTGTCTGCAGATCCAGAAAGGACACCACGACCGGGCGTGTTTCCCTACGCTGGAGTATAAACACAGAGGGTCTGTAGCCTCTGCGTGTCCCGCCGCACTCGCACCATCTTACACTGACTGTTTATATTAGCGCAGCATTATCCGAAAGCTTCACCCGGACCCAGTTGACGGGATGCACCAGCTGCTGTTGTTCCGGCTGGTCACTGTGCTGGTGTGGTCTGTCGAAGTTCGGCATATTGGGTTACTGGGCTCCACTTTACCATTCGGCTTAAAACCAGAATGTATCCACAGCCGTGCCGTATATGTGGCTTCTGAACCCAATCATATCTTCACGCTCCTCTGTTAGCCTCGCTAGCCATCACACCACAGCTGTGTGCTAACACGTTGCCACTGATGCCTCGCGCAGGACGGCTGCATCATATCTGACGTTTTAATGCTGGATAAGCGGTAATCACGAATAAGAAAAATATTCGCGAATAAGAAAAATTTTCATGACTGACGAATATTGTAATAATTGTGACAGCCCTAAGGCCCAATACCATTAAGACATTTATAAACCACTAAAAGAACCTTAAAATCAATAACATTATTTTTTTTCTGATCAGGCACAATTTCCCATCACTTTAGTTATCAATCATTGATAACATGTTTTAAGTATGTCCTTTTAAAATGTTTGAAACTTTAAATGATGGTACAGTCCTGTCTACTTCTGTTCCCAACCAAAAAAGCTTGGAATGGCTAGGCAGGACTTGACTGAGCAATGATTCCACAAGGGATACATTGCTGAAAAGTTAAATTAAATTTTTTCATTTTTTTTCCATTTTAACTTTTGATAATTCCATTATTTTCATTATATTTTTGGAGAAACCGATTTTTGTAACTTCTATTTTACTACCCAAAACAGTGTTTTTATTGTAAATGACAAAATGTAGACAAATGAGATAGATTTTTCAATTCAATTTATTGAGGTGACAGACATTTCCTCTATACAGTAACTTACAGCATATTAAAGTGCATTAAAAAAAAGCACCAAGTATATTTACTAGTGCTGACAGTTGATTAAAATATTGAATTGCACTTAATCGCACAAGTGTCCTGTGTTAACTCACTTATAATCACATATTACTAACAAAATGTTATTTGAAATTTTATTTTATTACAATATTTAACAGAATATTTATCATCATAATGATGATGTCATAAAAATTATATACTGCTGTAATACTTATTTAAGCATAGAAGCCAACAAAGACTAATTCTGATTTATTTATTTGTCAATATTGTAGTAAACAGATGTTGCTCAATGTCATGGTTTCTGATCAACACTGAATGCATCATTAATGCACCGGAAGCTGTGTCACCATAAGTAGCCTACAGTATATGTTTTGTTTTCTTTTCCTCAACCCGTGAATGGTTGGAGTCACTGTCTCCTGCATCATCTGTAGAACTGAAGAGATAAAACACCTCAGTCTGGTCCAGAATAATTTTGCAGAACTTTAAGGCAGAACTGTCCGTGTAAAGCATTATTCATTCAATCACTGATTTTACCAATGAAGACAGAGTTGCAGGCAGTTTCTTCACCTTGCTTACATTATTTTGAAGGGGAGGGCAGCAGTTTGTGTAAGGGGTGTTTTGCAATGCTCAGATTTGCTTCCCTCCATTCAGTTTTCCCCAGACAAACATTCCTCCTCCACATGACAACAGCATTGCAGTCAAATTAGTCAAATTCTGCGAGGTCTTGCATTGTAAAATATATTCCCCCATAATTCCATGATCACAGAAATTATAGGACCCTGCACTGCTCTATAAGACCTGATATCATGCTATAGCCTGACTCTGCAGGGATTTGTGTCCACAAACTCTAAGAAGAATAACATATCTTCTCAGCCAAATTTAAACTCTTAAAAGACAAAGGATCCTTCAGGGTGTGTCCTACTCAGCAAGACAGACGGGATGAGGGCAGAGAAGAGGTTTTCAGCGCAGGCTGAACTTTTTAAGAGTCACATTGCCATCTACTGGTAATTTTCAAAAGTCTTTTCCTCAGCTTTCATGCTCCACATATAGAGCTTCAACAAGTGGCTTCATCCCTGTGTGTGTGTGCGTGTGTCTGTGTGCAGTTGGGGGTGGACACTGGGGTTTCTCTGCTAGATTCTAAAGAAGTACAACTCTCCTCCCTGCGTCCTTCCATCACTCCTCCCTTATTCCTTCATCTCTCCTTCCTTCCGTCATTCCATCCCACTTCCCTCCTCACTCCTGCCTCCATCCTTTCTAACATATGCTTGTTTTCATGTGTGTTTTTGGGATGTTTCAGTCTGGTTGTGTCAATAGTGGAGGAGAGAGAAGAAAAAACAGAAAAAAGTAAAAAAGAGATGAAGAAGTGGAGCTGTGGCTCCAGTCTGGCTGCATCCATGCCCTCAGGGGGAAACAACACACTAAACCTGTCCCATACCCCCACCCCATAATCAGTGTGTTCAGATGCTCACTTTCCCTCCAGTTAAGTAGTATGTCCATGTCTCTCACCCCAGCTGCTCAGTTGAGTAATAACAGCAATGACAGGAGGAAAACTGTGGTAGCATTAAAGAAGAATCTGTTTAGACTTCCCTGCTTTTTCCTGCCGTCTCTGCTGTCGACTGAAGAATGCAACGCCCACGGGGGAGCTGGACACCATGAGAGGAGCACCTGTTCAAACATCCAGAGCTATCCCGAGGAAATGAAAACTTCCATCTCTACAGAGCTTTCTTCTGTATCCACAGATGGAACTTCTCCCTCTCTGTATGTGCACATGTACACCCTCCATTCACTCAGGTGGGAAATGAAAGTCTTAAATGTCAAATGTTTTGTGCTGTATGTCATATATATGCTAGTAAAAGATGCCAGGCCAACAACCCCACCCAGATATGAACAGAGAGGTTCAGGCCCTGAGCAGAGATTGGAGCTTCCTGGGTCACTTTAACCCAGACCTGCAAGAGCTGGACAGAATAACTGCGGTTGTGTAAAAGAAAAATCATAAATGCATCCTTTTGTTTTTAAGATAAAAAACATCATGTTTATGGTTCTCCCAGATTGGGGATATTAACCTGGAGTTCCTGTTTGTACCAGCAGACCAGTGGCATTTAACATTCCTGCATATAAACAACACCACCTTAACAGAAGCTGTTGCCGTGACAATTCTCCCTCCAGTCAAGGGGGAGGTCAACTTCTCTTTTATGAGCCAGTAATGTTTCCTCATGCATCTGTCAGGGCTGTCTAAATTTACTGCTGTTCTTTAAGTACTTATACTCAGGCTCATGAGATGCGTCAGAACATTTGGTCACCCGTCCACTTCAATGCAGGTCCAATCCTCCAATTTCTGAAAGAAGCAGGCTGTATACAATACACACACACACACACACACACACACACACACACACACACACACACACACACAC
>JAVQJG010038747.1:0-10238 GCA_036024015.1 Craterocephalus amniculus | reverse complement strand
ATATATAATGTATATTCTATATACTGTATGTATATATATATGTAATATATATGTATATTCTACTTTGACACATCAAGTTTGAGACACTGTGTTAAGTCATTGAGGCAAGCAAAAAATATGAGACTGGCAGAAATCTACAAATAACTTTAACTTGGCAGCTTTCCTGTGATATTGTAAAAATCCCTCCCCTTGAAATAGCAAAAACACTTGAACTGATGTTGTAACAAACCAGATTCCAGAGGAAATTATTGAGTATTATCTTAAACATCTGATCTTTCCCACTCCTGCACCACCTCTGGACTAATGCTGCATTTTAACACTTTACCCTCCTTTTTTCACTTCTTAAATGTTCCCTGCCCTGAGGCCAACGAAAAGAATTGACAGATCAGAGTCCATAACCTTCAGAGCAAAATCCGATGCATAAAATAGAGGGCATTAATTACACTCATTCCAGCTTTCAGATAAGTCAATGGGACTGGGTCATGCAGAGAGCAGCGCTGATTTTATCAATATAAAGGCAGAAATATCTGGCTCCACTTTCAACATCAAAGGAAAGAAGATGCAGAAGCCTTAATTTATTATGAGCTCATCCTCACCAGGAATACAATATTAAAAGCATGTCTCTCATCTTCTTTTCTCTGAAGCCTTTTAGCAATGAAAACTGTTATCTGGTACATTACATGGAGCAGTAAGAAATCTCCATTCCTTTAACAGATGTATACATAATATTTAGTTTAAAGATATGAAATGTGATTTAAATAAGAAAAGACTGGAGATAAGAGGCCTTGGCTTTAATCTTAGCAAAAATATCATCAAGGTCTCAGATAAATACATAAAAAAAAGGACTTTTCTGTAACCTATTTTAAGTTAGGGAGAGAAAAAAAAAATCTTACCTTTAAATTCAAGGAGTGGACGAAAGTGCGGATAGAGATGTAACGTTGCATTCCCCTGTGAAAGATTAAGAAACACAATGTGAGGGAGAATCTGATGCTAGCCACATCTCCACAGCAGAGTCCTCTCTTTTCAAAGCATTTTGACTCATTACTACACCAGCTGCTGTGCTGCAGCTCAGTGCGTCCACGTTAGCCACTCTGCAGTTCTGCACTGTAAATGTATTATTCATTTCCATCGCCTTCACCACAGTAGGACATGAAAACAGAGGCTGAGTTAAAGGATGAGAGAGGATGAAGAGACAGGTGTCTCCCAAGCTTGTTTAAATGCTGCAAAGATGACTGTGCGTGTGCAGGCAGCACAGATAAAAAAATCCCCCCTCAATGTGGGTGTGCCTTTCATGCACTCCAACATTAGGCATATTGCTTCATCAACCTTTGTCCTGGCTGCAGCTTCAGTTACCGTTACTGCAGGTAGACCCCCTAGAGCATCAAACTTAGAAGTGATATCTGAACATCAAGTATTAATCTGGGGAAGATATAAAAGCATTCGGGAGGAGAAAAGGCCATCGTTCTAAGCATTCCGCTTTCTAAGCATTAGATTTGCCTTCTGTTAGAGCTGTTTTCATAAAATCTCAAACACCATGAGTACAAAGTGCTTCTATAGCACTGCTGGACATGTGTGGAGTCTTCGTGTTGTTCTTACTGTCAGTGATTCTCTCTTGCGACCGCTTGTTATGAAGGTAAACCCCTGAGTTTCGATGGCGACGCCTGTTTTCTGAATGTGCTCTTCAACATACCTAGAATGAAAGCGACATGCATTAAAGCTGCAAAAACAAATACTAACTATGCCACCGCTGTATGTATAAATTATTTAGGACTGAAGCAAAAATTTTAATTGCGTACCAAACCAAAACCAAACAAAAAAGATAATTATTTTTGCAGAGCTTAAAAAGGCATCTTCATATTTCTCATTTTGTCAAACCATTGTTTTTATGACCAGCCTATAAAAGCTTGTTTCCTCACATCTGAGATGCTCAAACAACCTTGTTTTACTTTATCTCTACAAATAACAATCACGGTGTTACTGTTAATCAGTTCAGCAAATTTTAATAAACTAGCAGGTGTTTGTTTAACGTCCACATATGTTTTAGTCGAGAAACATGGTTAGACAATAGGTCACACATCAAGAAGAAAAAAATATCGACATTGTGCAGATAGCCACATCTAGCATCCTTTTATGCTGTTATTGCCTGAAATAAAACATTTTTCAATTAAAAATGTCTATTTTTAACTACATTACACCATGAAAAAGACAGTTTGCAGAAAAATCACCGGAATAGCCTCTATGGTGGTAATACAGTTGTACAATATTCCTATTTCTCTCACCAACACTCAGAAATATGCTCAAAGCACATTCAGACCCTCAGATGGGTTCAGCTAAAAACAAATTATAAAACCTGGATTTAATCTTCCAGGTAAAAGATAAAAAAGAAGCTGCTCTTTGTAATTTGTCTTGGTGCATATAGCCTCACTGGGTTGAGTGTACAGAATGTAGTAATAACTTTATATTGAATGAATGAAGTAATATTCCTGATGCTGTATTATTGTCTTCACAGCCACAAGAAAGAAACTGCACAGTGAACGAGTCATTTATTCTAAATAAAGAAAAATTATAAAGAAAAATAAGCACAGGAGAGTTGTTCATTAAAAGATAAAACTCAATGACATGAATGTATAGGAGAATATTATTCACATATTCTAATTCTATGCTGGAGATGATAATGATCAGGATTTACTCTTAGCGAGCGAGAATTTTTAAGGGAAAATCTTTTCCATTATATTTTTACCTTTTTGATTTCACGGAGATACACAATGCAAGTACTTGCACTTACTACAGTTTGATGTCAAATCACAAAAAAGACCTACTTATCTTTTGCTGTAAAATCCCCCACCAAAAACCTGACAGCTTTCAAAGTATAATGCACCATTTAGAAGACAAGTGTAAAGTCATAGGGCCTCATTCACCAACATTTTTTCACAAATATGAAATTTTCTTCCTTCACAAAAACCCTCTGTCAGATCAATGAATTTGTTTGTAGACTGCAAAATTGTTTGTATCTTTCATCTTAGACGGGTGAATACCAATCTCTCCTACACCCAAAGGACGGACCAGCTGGCTCTACTTTGCGCAGGTACACAGCCAAAAATGCTAAGAAAAGGTCATGAGACCTGAAGCCTTGTGAAAACTCACACACTCAGCACTTTGGTAAGATTTTGATGGAAAAATGACAGACATAATGACAAAAAAGCAAATGTAAAATAAACACAATAATAAAGATGTGCACTGAAGCCTGGTTTTCCTCATTTAAATGTGAAATTGGTAATAAATAACCACACAATGAGCTTCAAAAATATAAATGGCTTTAGGTTCAAAGTAGACAATTCCACCTCAACCATTAATTCATTAATTCCTGTGGTTTACCTCCGGAGGGAGTGCTACATCTGATGAATCCTCCAGGGTGTCTGATAGATTTGCAGCCACCACAAAACCTTAACACTATTAAATACTACGTTCTGAGCAGACATTTATGGAGCGATGCTGCGGTTAAAGGAACAGATCTGGCCTGTGTGCAATCTATCGAACAGATGCTGTTACGAAGACCAGCTATAGTTACGCCTCCCCCCGATGGAAAGTATAACATTAGGATGTGACCTGCCAAATCACATGATATTTACCTAAAAAAAAAAGATTTATAAAAACAAGTTATTTAAAAATTTTACAATAACATTATTGTTACTATTTCATAGTAATTTAATGAACTGAACTACTGTCTAAACGTGTTGGTACTTAGTTGTTCATAAAAGTCCTCAAATCAAAGACACAAAGATTTTGGTAAATGCAGACATTTTCGTGAAAAGTTCAAAAGTGGGATTTAAGAAGAAATTTGTTTGTAAGAACCTTTGATGAACGAATCTCATTATTCTCAACTCAGACTCAACGAAACACAGAGATGAGTATGTGATGATTAGGCAGCATGGCATCATCTTAATAAATCTTGTTAAAAAGATGTATTACCAGTTAATAAAGGAGCTCTTTCCTGCAGAGTGGTTCCCCATTATCATCACAATTATTTTCTTTCTCGGAGGAAGGAGCCGGACTCCGAGGCTGCTGGCAATTTTCACCAGACCTGAAAACACACAAGCACACAGCTTGCAACAGACTGTAGAAGTATCTCCTCTATGCCATGCCCTTAACTGGCTCAAAGATCAAATTATATATTCATAAAGAAAAGAAAAACCTACATTTGTAATATGAGAAAAAACAAGTAACATAAAAGCTTTCTTTGGATGCGGTGATAGCAGGTACACAAACATGATTTCATGACTTAATCACAGAAAGCAAAGCCCTTGTGATTAATGTCCACATATCGTATCTATTTTAAGAAAAATAGTTGTGTTATTTGTTGTTAATGTAACTTTGGCTTCATGGAAGGTCTCTCTTAAAGAAAAGAGTTACGACCCACTGTAATACTGTGTCAATATGATCAACAGCAGTAGACTGTTTAGTTGTTTTTTTAGAGAAAAGAGAAAGCATAAGCCTTTTCTAGAGGAAAGTAAACCTTAAATCCCCTCTAATATTTTGGTATGGGAAACACTGCTGAAGGAGCCACGGTGCACATTCAAAAACAGCCAATGTATTGATATCCATTTGCTAGTTTGTGTTGCCGTCACAAAGCAGAAAGCAGCTTTCATGTGACACTCTGGGCAGGAACAGAAATGCTGTTTCTCAGCCCAGGATGCTGCAGGGCAATGACAGCCCCAGGAATGAGCATAATACATGTCAGTGTGTCGTCAAAACAAGTCAGTTATTTCTTATTCAGGCAAGGCCTTGCTTGTTTAGTACACCACATATTTTACAATAACATGTCTCTGTAGATTAAATGGCTCAACTGTTCTACATAAAAATAAACCTGTTATCCATTGAAAACATGGCACATTAATACAAAACAAATATTAAGATTTGACTTGTTTTCTGTATCCTATTTTCTGTTTCATACAAGTTTTCAAATTAGTCACTATTCACTGGAATTTCATTGTGTCTAGATTTCACAAAACACCTCAGCTTTGATTTTTAAAATGGGGATTGTGCATAATAGAAACAAAAACATGGACAATTTTAATTTATGCTTTCCAAAAAGTCTTACACAGTCTAAGATGTCTCCTTCTAAAAAACATTGAAAACACTGCAGATTCTGCATCAAAGGTTTTTGGCCTCATGTTTCTAAAATACAATCTTAACAATGTGGCACTCCCTCATCAGGATTCTGACAAAAATCCTAAAACCAGAAAAGAGCTGAGTGTGGATGTGAGCGTGACAGGACTGGACATAACCAGCTTTAATTCTCACATGTTCTCTTTTTTCCCCTGTTCTTTCTGTTAATAATACTACCTTTATGGCCACGGCAGACCTCAACCAAGTTGAGGTGGTTCAACACTCAATTTTCCACCCAGACACACTGTGATTTGGGGAAATATGCATAATAACAAGGTTATTATTGGAGACACCAGCGGTCATCTACATGTAAATAAATAATAAAGCACTCGATGTGAGACTTTGTTCAATTACACGGTTAATGTTTTGTATGAAACTATGACATTGACATTGTGAGCGGAGGGCTGCGGGCGCTGCCCTGTGGAGCTGCAGAGGAGCCTCGCGCTGCTCGGTGTCATGTGTTTGACACTGACAGCAGCTGCTGCAGGCTGCAGACCTCTCCACAAACTCTTCAAGAAGCAATTCAGTATCAACTTCACACCACAAACTTCAGCCCGGGAGCACTCCGGCTCAGTAACAAATAACTCCTCTGTTCGTTCCTTGCTACGTGCTTCAAACTTTGCTGTAATCCAGGTTACTGATTATTTACCGTTTTCGCTGTCGACGTACAGACTGTGGCATTCTTTCAGTATCCTCTCCCCCGGTGTGGTGATCGCAGACTCCAGGGGATTTGCCACAGACCGGGGCTTTCTGCCCGACATTGTGAATGTGAATACAGCCACTAACCGCGTATCTCTGGTCGAGGCGGAAGGTTTTGCGGGTTGCACAACCTGTAATCCAGTACGGAAGAAGCGCCACCCTGTGGCCAAATACAGCATGGCATCAAGACAGTTGTTTGACCTGAGGGTCTTTCATGTCATTTATACAGGTGTGTACTTTAAGAAATATGATGGACGCTGTTGAAATTACACAATAACAATACCGAAGAACTGGCAGCAGAGTTTATTTGGTGTATAATATCTGGTTCAGTTCTAGTCTTTTCTCTATTGCACATATTATACTGTTTTAAAAGTGGAATGAATTATGCAAACTCATTGAATAAAAGGAAAAATGGCATTGTGAAGTTTGAGAAATAGACTCAAGCTAGTTATGTGTCAATGGTATAAAAAATCTCTGAATTCATAGAACTTGAATAGAACATTTCTCCACAAATATCCTCAATGCGGTATAGTATTATGTTGAAGAAATTACTTAAATCTTTAAATAGTCCTCTGTTCAGAGGCACTAATATTCCCATGATATGGGCCAAATAAAAAAAAATTATAAAAAAACCCCCACCAGATAAAAATAAAATGATACAATATTTAGGTTTCACAAGATACAAATATGTGTTACATTTGCATGATATTTGGAGGACTAACTTATGACATCACAATGCCTAAATATGGGCACATTGAGACTTTTTCCCAGAGCTCCAGGAAGTGCTATTTTCACATAAATGGATCTTTTATTTCTCTTTGAGAAGTGAATCTCATTCAAAATATATCTGCATACTTTACTACACTATGTTCCAAAATTAAACCATTATATAAAAATAACATCTGTTTAGACCTTTGCACTGTGCGTCTGAGTAGGTGGACAGATTTATACCAATTTATAAGATAATTGTATTTTATGAAGGTCAATTTTGATATGTGGAATCTATATATATAGATAGATATGTGTTACTAAAATAACAATGCCTTTAGGCTTACTGAGTGTATGATAAGCTCTGACTTACTATATCACGTAAATGGCATGCTTCTTTTAATTAATACTATATATTATACAAAACTTCTCTAAAACAGTTTGATTGCAGCTGAATTACTTAACTTTTATCATCACAATCTTATTCTGGCACAAAAATAGTGAAATCACATCCTTATATTCCAGGCAAAAAGTAAAATTCTAAACAAGCTGTATATTGTTACAAGAGTAACATTTAGGCTACAACAAAGCTTAAATGATATTTCTGTATTTAGGTCAGAAATCCCTGCTATACCAAAGGAGCTCCACTTCAACACTACAGGAATGTGCTTGAAGGATTAGCCCAAATTACCCCGAGTTAAGGTCATATGCTGCAAAAAAAAAGAAAAAAGAAAAAAAAGAAAAAACTGGCTGTAATTATATAAGCAGCCAAACCCCAACTGAGGTGGAACACATATCATTAATGGTGTGTTTAAACATCAATTTACCACAGGTTCCAAAATGACCTCAAATGAAGGATCCTCTGAACTCAAGAATGAGGTAAGTTTAACAGCAGTTTGGGTTTGCTAACTGAAAACTAATTTTTGCCTTAGTGTGTCTTAATAAGGTGAATTTTATTAATCTTTTTAAATTAAATTCATTCATCTCTGTGATTGACAAAATCATATATTAAGCACCTTTGGTTCTGCAACAATGCATTTCACAAGTTTGGTGCTTATTTTTTGGAGGGGTCAATAGATTTTTTTTTTTTAAGGCGTTAAAACTTGACCCACTTTCTGTCTTAGTTTGCATGTTACTGAAAGGTTTCCATGCAGGGATTGGAAATTTTTCAAAACGTATTTATTTATTTTTCATGTATTCATCATTATGTTTAAAGCTCAGACATATCAGTCAGCATATAAATAATATCTTTAGAAAGGAAAAAAGTAAATGAGGCATTGATTCAAAGTTGGTGTCTAGACTAAAATGCAGGCCATTAGTTTTGACAGAAGCTGTCTTTAGAATAGGTTCAAAATGCATTATATATGCATTATAATGTACAATAATATACAGGTATAAGATCATTGCAAGTTATCAATTTGCCTTATGTTCATAAATGCTAAAATTGCTTATAATCCGAGCATTAGTTCACTGCACTGAATTTCCAGCCTGAGAGAGTATTTTTACTTTGTTCATCCCAATAATAAAGCCCCTTACACCCTTATGAGAATATTTAACATTTTATGCAGCCTAAAGAGGATGGTGCATATTATGACTTAATTGCAATTTCTACATTAACCAGACAAAATGGTGAATTACAGACAGACATAAAGCCTTATAACTGCTACTCTAATGTTTGAAAACTAGGGGGAGTCAACAGAGCGTGTATACTGCTCATGGTGGTAGAAAGACTTGTCTTACCATTAAGATTTTGTATTATAAGTCTTTGGAAGGTGTCAGTTTTAGCCTTTACAAAGGTATATAGTAGGCTACTCTTGATGATTTTCTAAGGTCTGGTATTTGTGAAGATTTGAGGCACAAGGTAAGATCCCTGTTTATTCAGGTGTGATAGGATCAGTCATTTTGACTCTACTTCCTTAATGCTATATGCACTGAATTAACTAGAGTTCAATATTTTCTGGATGTTTTCGATATAAGTTAAATTAACCTAGATTTAATTCCCTCATGCCTTAGTAGCAAACCGGAATTTTAAATCCAATGAAAACAGGCATGATATCCTGATGACATGGTCTAGCCAAATTGTGGAGATGATTCTCCACACTCCGCGGTCATTTATCTGACAACAGTCCAATTGTCTTGTCCTAAGCATAAATTCCTCCACTCGCCTGATTTAAGTTTACTGTTTTGAAGAAGCACTTGTTTGAAGGATTTCCTGAACGCAAACAAAACTGTTGAAGTTAGAGGAACTCTGATGCAGCTACAAAATGCCAAAAGAATATGAGGGTGAATATGAGCCTCTGCTCATTAAGGGAATCAAAGACACAAAGCAGCTGAAGGTATGTGAGCTGGACTAAATAAAGACCTTTGAAGCTGGATGCATATGGATGCGATCCAAGTTTTTGGACAAGATTTTCATATTGTTTTTGTGTTTGTTTGTTTTTTGTTTGTTTTTTAACTCTTTTAATATGTGTTACATTTCTTTTCTATTTTCAGTTTCCGAACAAATCACTGCTGCTAGCGGTGTTTGCCTCCTGTGTCGGTGGGACCTTTCAGTATGGATATAACATATCTGTCATCAATGCACCCACAACGGTAAAAACCAAGCTTCATCTCTCTGTTATTCCTTCAGCAAAGAGTATAGAAGTCGAGAGGATGAATATGTCAGTCAGCATAAATTCATTGCATGTTAAAGTTTACATTAATCCTTCGCTTGCCCTACTTGCGCGCACAACCTCAGTCTCAGCATCATTATGTCTTTTACAGTATTTAAATGTTCTGAGTGCACATTGCAATGTGAACTTCTATCATGCTGCAAATCTGCCAAAAAGTATAATGCTTAATTTTACTGCCTTATAATTAGTAATTTGGTGTTTTTTGTGAACAAGCAAATTGGTTTTTGACACTCTATTTTTTAAGTTAATTATTTTCCTCTTTTATCTTCAGTATGTACAAGATTTCATCAACATCACATGGATGGAGCGTTACCAAACGGACATATCAGAAAATCTTCTGACTCTTCTCTGGTCCACTATTGTGTCCATCTTCACCTTAGGAGGACTCATAGGAGTTTCCATTGGTGGGACGCTTTCTGTAAAGTTAGGGAGGTACTGTATGGACACAAACAATGTGCTGGCTAATTTTGCTGTTTTTTTGTGTGTTCAAGATTTAATATTTGACCTGTTATGTGGTTGTATCAGGAAAGGGACGCTGCTGACCAATAATGTGTTTGCGCTGACGGCTGCTCTCCTGATGGGTCTGAGCTCATCTGCAGGATCATTTGAATTGCTCATCATTGGACGATTAATCAGTGGGATAAATGCAGGTAAATATTTCAGTAACATAAGCCTCTGAACATGTTTAGGTTACATTTACAAAAACACATCAAAGTCACAGTTTAATATCAAGCATCATCTTAAAGCAAAGACTGAGTTTAAATTGAGGGTATTCACACCCAGACCAGGAAGAGTTTTAGAGTGAAGGATTTTTGAAGGACTAAAAGCAGTCAGACGTTCAACTCAAAAACTGTTTCAGTTTTTTAGCTCCTCCTGTCTTTTTAATTTAGGTTGAAAGATATAGAATTTGGAGTTGACTTAGTGTCACATTTGCTGTGGACTTTCAGCATGTGGTCAAAGAGTAATAGGACGTCTTGACAGCTGCTGATGTTC
>JAVQJG010038746.1:0-23100 GCA_036024015.1 Craterocephalus amniculus | reverse complement strand
CTGTTCTGGGCATATAGACCCGATGGAGGAGGAAATGTCCACTTTTTCATCAGAACAGGTCAGTCAAGCAAAATAATTACTTCCAAGCTGCTTTATGACGATGATAATGCTGCATAGAGACTTACATAGAGCCTCTTTAAAAGGTAAAATGTATTTTCTATCTCAACATGATTTTTCTCCTGGATTTAATAATCGTTTAGTCTCAGAGTCTTTATTGGTTTTAGAATTTTGATTAGTTTTGGAGCGGCAGTGATTTATGATGGATGGTTTTGACTATTAACAAAAATATAACAAATAAACGTGAACTAGTTCAGTTTTAGATATATGCATTTTTCCTACAAATAAAGTATGAAAATGAACTAGTTCATTTCTATCTATGTGAACTGAACTTTGAGCTAATTTTATTTAAGTATGAACTGGCAAAACACTTTCGCCACTATCCACTGAGCCGCCTGTTTTCTACCGGAGTATTCACATTATCCGAAACTTGAACCTGTAAACTCACCACTGCCCTCTGGTGGATGTGCTAAACTAATATCATCTGATGACATCACTTCCTGTCAACTTCCAAAAAGAAAAACCAACCTAATCTGACAACCAAACACTTTTGTTATCTCATACCTTTACACACACAAACACACACAGACACGCATACGTATTCCTTTAAATTCGAGGGGGGGTCAGGGTGAGTTTGTTTTCCACACCAGCACGTCTCAGACCACACACAGTTAGTTTCAGCCAATCAGAGTTAGGTATGTTTGTTTACCACTCTCATGCTCCAGAGGGGGGAGTCCGGTGGGTGGGGCTTAGGGCTGTCCCACCCTCCCTCCCCCATGGAATCCTGGGAGGACGAGGGGGGGCTCACGGCCCTGCGACTGCTCCACCACGAGTCCTGAGTCAGGCAGGAGGAGGAGGAGGAGGAGGAGGAAGGGGGGGAGTGGATGAAAGTGAAGGGGAGGCCAAAGAAAAGGATGAAAGGATGAAGAAAGAGGAGGAAGAAGGGAACAAAATGCAGCAACATAAATGCAACAGCTCCAAAACAAAAAGTCAACGTGAAAAAAGACAAAAAAAAATAAATAAAATTAAAAAAACAGGCAGAATAAATTAACGATGTCAGAATGAGGCGATACCGTGACAACCGCATGCGACTCTGAACATGCCGTCATACTGGGAAGCATCAGCTGATCAGGCGATCAGCCTCATGCGTGTGTGTGTGTGTGCATGTCTGTGCGTGATCCAACATGCTGGAAGCCTGGATGCAGAGTTAGTGGCTGGCAGGTGAGGGTGAGGACGACGATGGTACAGGAACGCGACCGGAAAGTTGTCCAATCCAGACGTTTGGTCCGGATAGTTTCAGAGTCCGACTTTCTCTGCAAAGCTGCTCGGCTCTTTGTTTTAAAGGAACATTTACAGACCGATCAGCCGTGACACAGCCGAGAAACAATCTGTCTTTGATGTTGGAGACGGAAAAAGAGAAACTGTGACGTTCGGATCCCCGGCCTCTGGTGGGAAGTTCCTGGTCTGCAGCTTTTTTTATGTTTTTTGGCATGAAACAGGTGGATTCCTGAGAATACCTTCAGGTTAAACATGTAGCTGGTCTCCCGGTTCATGAATAAATCAGTTTTAGCTTCTTTTTATCCATCAAGCAGGGAAAGTGGCTTATAATTAGTTTAAGCGACTGATACTAATACAAACAAATAATATACTGCATGTGGTCAGGGACTAGGGCTGATGATAAGCTTTCCTCCCGATTCCAGCCTTTTTCACATTTTTTGGGTGCAGTTTCAACCTAAATTGCGATTCTGGTGAAGAAAAAAATATTTTTTTTATACAAAAATGTTTTTTGTTTAATTGCTTGCTACTTTTTTTTTCTATCTCATTAGGAAAACAATGCAATAGCCAGATTATCATTCTGTCTGCTATAATTCCTGACAAGTGAAAAAATTTGAAAAAAAAGAGATTTTTATATAAAACATTTTTGTTCCTTTAAATTGTTTACTTATTTTTGTTTTATCTAATTAGGAAAACACAACACAATACTATTTTATTCTTACAAAAATGGTTTTAATTTAATTGTTTTGGTACTTTTTTTTCTATTTTACTACGAAAACACAATACAATAGCCAGATCATCATTCTGCCTGCTATAATGCCTGACAAGTAAAAAATATAAAAAAATTAATTATTTTTCTATTTAAAAAAATGTTTTTTTCTTTTAAATTGTTAACTAGTTTGTTTTTTTTAGCTTTTGTTTTATCTGATTAGGAAAACACAATATAATAGCGAGATCATCATTCTGCCTGCTATAATACCTGACAAGTAAAGAAAAAAATGTAGAAAAATAAACAAAAATTTCTGATATTTCTTTTGGGAGAAAAAATGTAATGTAAATTTTAAAAACAAAAACTAAAATAAAAATTGTGAAACAAAATGATTGCGATATTTATGTGGATCAAATTTTTTTCCTACCCCTATCAGGAACATCTCTAATCATCATCATGTTGAGCCAGATAGCTAATAACAACATATCATGCCTAGTACAACTGAGCAAACTGATATTCTGTTAGTAATCTGCTTCAGGAAGCCCGTTGTGCACATGTGCACCAAAAATCTGATCAATACCGGACTTCTGAAATGGTCAGATAATTCAAGTGGTCATGCAAACAGCTAAATCTGATACTCTGCCTTTATCAGATTATTAGAAATCAGATTAACACATGCAGGTTTCCCTCCATGTAGATCCGTACATCTGATTTATTCTTTTTTTTAAATATATGTACAAAGAGCCGAGTCCCTGAATCAGCTTCTCTCCTGAGGAACATTTGGATTTTTAATATACGAGTAATGAATAACAGACTATTTCTAACTAAATGAGGTCAGGCATTTATGAGTTTCTTCACTAAACTACAGATGGATTCATTTTCCTAAATATGAACCTTAATATTAAACATTTTGATCCCTGAGGGAAATATGGTCATGCCCTTCCACAAAAAAGTTCACATCTGGATTCAACTAAGCAATAATTAAGAGCCTCCCATTGGGTAATAACTGCATGGATGTTAATGTTTCAGCTGTCATCAAGTTGTTTAACCTCATTTCAGATGGTCGAAATTATTAGCATGAAGGAAAGTAAACATCTGAGGAGAAGCTGAAACTATTAAACCGTCATCGTCCAGAAAGAAATTGAGTCATAAAAAAATCCTGATTGACCTATATGCAGCATTTTCAAGAAAACAAAGTCAAGATTCATCTGATTTAAACTGTGAAATAGTCGTTCAGGAAGTCACCATAAAGCGGCCATAAAGTCCCAACCTGAACCCCACTTCTTTCTTTGGGCTGTGCTGGAGAAAACTTAATGCTTCTCCCATAAATTCAACAAGATCTTGGAGAAAAATTAATTTTAGAAAAGCTTCTTTGGCATGTTTAAAGGTGGTCCAAAAGTTTTTTTTTTGGATGGGCTGTGTGCATTATTATTCATTATTCAGATTGTTTTATAGTTTTTAATATATGTATTAAAGTGTTGTTAAATATTGTTATTGTTAAACTATAAAATTCATTTACTTCACTGGCTCGATTATGTGATGCTTCTAATTCGAAACTAAAATATTAAATTCTTGGTGTGAATATTATCTATTATATAATTAGGGGCGTAACGATTCATCTAATAGATCGATGTATCGATTTATATTCCTATGATTCAACAGCATCGATATGTGCTTGGCAAGTTGGTATGAAAATCAATATTTACCCATCTATTATCATTATAAAAGGTATTGTATCGATTCGATCGATATCAAGAAATACTTTGGATCAAAGCATGGAAGATTTTATTTTTGCACTTTTTGAAGTTGAGAAAATAAGAAAGTTGCAGGTTATTAAAATATTATTTGCACTAATTTTACTTTTATTTAGGTTTAGCCCCCTTTGATTCAACTTGGAGAGGTGAACTTAATAAAAACAAAACAAGTTGTGAATTGATTTGCTATTAATTATTGTTTCTTGTTTTATTCATACCCATATTTTTAATTTATATGTGATTCCCTTACAAGAAACTAAGATTCTTCTTACTAAGAAACTCTAAATAGTTCTAAATGAACTATTATCGTTCATGAATCGTAACCACAAAACGTGATATAAATCGAATTGTCATAAAAATGAGTCGTTACCCTTTAAATCCAGGGTTAGAAAGGGCTCCGATTGGCTGGACGGTGGAAGTGATGTACCATACGTACGTACGTACGTATGTCTACTGGAAGTTAAAAACTCTCAAACTTTCAGAGGCTCTATTAGGGGCTAGGACTATTCAAGAACAGATTTTATCTTTACTAAGATCTGCCTTTAACTTTCAGGGAAAATTCTAAGAAAAGAAAATAATTTTCTTAGAATTTGAGCAACTTTTAGAGGGATACAGGCCCTGATTACCAGCAGATTAATGAAAACAAGAAGGACGTACCTGTTTGACCCGAGTCCTGCCAGAGGAGAACTTCCTCTTGGTGATGGCCGGCTTGCCTATGCCGATCTTCGGAGTGAAGGGAAACAGCGTGGTGGGAGGAACCTGGGATAAGAGGAGAACGTGAGCCCAGTGGACAGTAGGGGTGGGAATCACTGGTTTGATCACGATACGATTTTACATCGATATAGTGATACAACGATTCGATGTTTGCCGATATCTCAAATTCAGTCGCGATAGGATTTCGATTCGATTTTATCTAGGATCCTCTGATCGATATGAAATGATATAAAACATCATGAGTGATTGTTCAGAATAGTTTCCATTCGTCACAAAAAGCAACTAGATCATCATTTGACTATTCCTTATTCTTGAAAAGAAAATATTTTCAAAATAAAAGTGCGTTTGATAACTGGTTACTCTATCGATTTTTGGCTGATGTTAGGATTTTCGATCAATATCTATGAATCAGTTTCTGCTCTTAGGCTTACCTTGGACAGAGGAGGAGACTCTCTGGAAGGGGGGGAGGACTTGAAAGGAGGCGAGGGCGGGGTGAGGGGCGGCGGGGTGACGGGTGTTCGGGCGGGGGAGGTCTCGGGCGAAGCCTCGGTGGAGAATGGCGACTGCCTGAGGCGGATGGAGAGGTCGTCCGACGGCCTGGAGGGAGGCGGCCTGAGGCTCCGCCCCTTTCCTCTGCGGGCGGGAGGGGGAGGACTGGGGGAGGAGAGGTGCAGGAGGGAGGGAGCGAGGGAGGAGGTCATCAGCTCCATCACCTCCATGTCTAAAGAGGGGTCTAAGTCCAGGACGGGGCTCACCGGCTCCTCCTCCTCCTCCTCCTCCTCCTCTTCCTCTTCCTCGGCTTTCTCCTTCTCACTCATTGGCTGTTGCTCCTCCTCCTTCTCCAAAGGCTCAGCGTGTGATTGGTGCTCATCTTTGGTGGGTACTGTTGTTGCGGCAACAGGTTCAAATAGTCTCTGAGGTTTGTCCTCCATCCCCGCCTCCTGTTCTCCTAAACCGGCGGGTTCCTCTTTCCGGGGGAGGCTCTCTGTGGAGGGGGGAGTGGGTAAGGCAGAACTGTGAGGAGGGGAGCAGGAGGAGGAGGAGGAGGCCTCCAGAGAGCCAGCTGGAGGAGATGGAGGAGGCGACGGTGGTGAGGCGGGAGGTGAGGCACAGGGGGGAGTGGGAGGGCGGTGGGAGGGGGGAGGAGTTGGCTGTGGGAGGAGAGGAGAGGCGACAGACTGCTGGTTTTCCATCAGCTGGACTCCTGCAGAAACACAAACCAGAACCAGTTAAACCAGAACAGTGTGGAGGTCCAGGCCCAGTCACTGGTCCAGCAGGAAACCAGAATCCCAGTCCAGATGTTTTCTGCACTGGTGGCACTGGTTTGTAGGGGTGGGAAAATTCGAATATCGGGATTTTTTATTTCAAAGGATTTTTTTTTGTTGAAAAATGTATCTTTTTTTAAATAAATGCAAAGATTTTTAAATATTTTTTTTTAAATTTCAGTCTCATTTTTATTTTTATTTTTTTACTTGTCCTGTCTGGCATTATAGCAGCACAGTGTTGTGTTGTTTTTCCCTGATTGAAATCAAGAAAAAAAAAAAAACTTCCAAAGAATTTTTGTTTTTCTCACGAAAGAATCACGAGAATCTCCATTTAAATCGAACGCCACCCAAAAAAATCGTAAAAAGGAATCGAATCGTGAAGAAGGTATATCGTCCCGGCCTTACAGGGTGGACTAACTTTTTCATTTTATTAGACTGCTTTCATCATTCGGACACTGATGGTTATTTAAAATCATTGTGAGATATAAGCCATACAAATATATTAGATGCAGATATACTGACACTTTAATCTTTATCGAAAGCATGAATTTCAGGGCAAAGTAAAAGTGTTAATTTCACTGAACAAAACTGAATTTTCATGCTTCTGGCAAACTTCCTGACGGATCAGCCTCCAGCTGCAGCTCCAACATCAGGTGAGTCTGATGTAAGGTGGGTTAAAACCAGTAAATTATCCTCAGCCTAAAGCTTCACCAGAAACGGACACAGCTTGTTCTTTTTTTTCATTCCTAGAGCTCTGTAGTGTTTCTTCTGGACACGTTCTGTGTTTCTTTAACCTCTTGGTATTGACAAAACCTCTGTGGAAGACTTGGCCCTCATCAGTTCAGGTGAAAACCTGATGGATCTGTATTCTCCTTTTTATAGTTTAACTGTTTAATTCTGCAAATCCTTGTTTTCTGTATCATTAGAGATGCAACATGTCTGTGTTTGGGGTTCGGAACTGCTATCTGCATATTTGCTGGTACAGATTATTTTTCACAACCAAATCAGTTTATGTGAACATGATGTGTTTAAAATCATTTTTACTACCTTAGTTACAGTGTAAGGTTTCATTAGGCTATATAACACCTTAATAAGAGCAACTGATAAAATAAATACACTTTTTTTAATATTTAAGGTCAAAGAGATTGTGTTGAATGTATGTCAATAATCTGGGCCCACTAGACAGTTGTAGTCTGCAGTATGGGCTCAGACTGATACTGCTGAGGAAGATTTGTGATCATAGAAGCTGCTGTTCACTATGGCTATTAATAAATCCCAAAAGGGGTGCGCTTGAAAACCGAAAGCACGCACAATTTCGGGGGCTGAGTAACGCAATCAACTGATAATAAACTTGTTATATCTTAAAAACTAAAGCAGCACAAACATTTCTTTCAACACAAACCCTGCATCTTCATCATGAAATGTATGTGAGGCAACTAAGTTAGGAAACGAGATGGTGCTAGCAGTAAATGTACATAAAAGTTTGGCTAATCTTGCTTAATAAGCTGCAGCATACAAGCAAAACAACCCAAGCTTGAGATCCTCTTCCTTCACCTTCTTTATGAGAAATGCATTGTTATGCAGGATTACAGAATTTTAGCTTGCAGGCTTTTCAAAAATTTTCCTTTACATATTTGTTAAATTTCAATCATCTCTGAAAATGCATTGCAATGCGGACTTGAACGACTCTGCATTGATGTAGCAGCAAATAATCGATTATAAGTACCGTAATTCTGACCCAGCTCGCGCGTTTAGCTGACGTAGCCTGCATGAACAGTTAGAAGATAAACAATCTCCCAACAAAGAATCTGTTTTGAAACCTTTACTAATTTAAAACTATGCAGACATACAGCAAATACATCACTTCGTCAATGGAAACACATCCATCTTCTCAATGAAATCAGTACCGTTACATATCAAAATGTTTAAAAACCGGTAAGTTAGCTTTATGCTAACCTCTATGGAAAATACAATGGGTAAGCTAGCGGTTAGCATTCGCGGACGAACTACAGCGATTAAAACCACTTCAGCGAGCCAGCCACAAATATTTACTTCACATATTTCCTCCGAGTTCAATTACAAAGTGACTACAATACTTACAGGTAAATCCTTTCTGGCCATCTAGGAGAACATGTAAAACATCTTTCTAATGTCTTAACTCTGACTACGGAAAGACTGAAGGGACAAACCAGCCTGCAATACAGCTAGAAATCTCATCACTACTAGGCTGCTAAAGCTGTTTTGATAACTCAAATATAGTTGTACATTTTCTGGCAATGGAGCAAAGTTCAATAATAAATTTGAAAGTTATAATTATAGATGTTTATGATGTTTGTTCAAATTAGAACACTCAGACTGAATTATGTCGGTCATTGTCTGACATTGTCATGTTATTTTTATATATAAAAATGAACAGGTAGTTCATAATTATCAAACTGCTTGTATTCATTCATAAAGAAAATAGCGATGTTCAGTAAGAAAGAAAATTGAGGATGCATCATGAAATCAAATTGTTGACAAAATCATTGCAATGAACCACCAGTTTTCACCCTATTGGCTAGAAGTTAACCTTTCCCTTAGCTAAATTTGTACCCTGGACATCTGAAGGATATTCCACAAAGCAGATTTACCGGTTTAGCTGGCTTTTCTAAAATAGACTAAGCGGTAAACCTGAGTTTTCTGTTCCAAAATAGCTAATCTAGATAAGTTAATACAGAAACATGCACTGAACTAAGCCAGGGTGTATAATTTATCCCGGGAAATACTCTGAGCGAATTCAGATTCAGTGAAGTAGAATGAGAATACCGTAATTGTGGAATGACGTGCCTATACTGGCAAATGGCTCAGGTTTGGTGAACTTGCTTATGGAAACCTGCTTGTCAGACTTGGTGGCTTTTTATTTTAACCTGGCCTATTCAGCCACCCAAGTACGTTCTTTAGGGGTGGAATATTTAAATCGGATATCAGATTTTCTTATTTCACAATTTTAAAATAGATTTCTTTTGTTAAAAAAAATAAAATTGAATATCGTTATTTTTATTTATTTCACAATTTCAAAATCTTTTTTTTGTTGTTAAAAAAAAATCTTTTCTCAAACGCAATTAAAAAAAAAATCTTAATTTAACTTTTATCTTTTTTACTTGTCTTGCTGGGCACTTCAGTAGTAGAAGGTTGGTCTGGCTACTTTGTTGGTTTTTTCTAATTGGGAAAAAAAAAATAGCAAAAAAGAATTTTCCTGAAATTTTTTGTTTTTCTCCACAAAAATCTGGAATCTGCAATATCGAAAATTAACAGTAATCACAATTTAAATCGATTCGGCACCCAAAAAATTGTTAAGTAAGAAATCGTCCCAGCCCTAATGTTCTTCATGCTAGAGGTCGACATATAGTGGATTTTTGAAGGCCGGTATAATAACGATATTAGAATAACAAGTTTGGAAAAGTAAAAAGCCGATAGCCGATTAATCTGCCGATATTTGTCAGTACAAGCCCGCACAAAATAATTCCCAAAATAAATAAAAAAAGAGTTAAAGTAAAGGCCGATAAATCGGGCGACCTCTTATTCATGCTATTATGTAGCTAAACTATGCTATTTCTGGATAAAATTTCTGCTCTTGGTCTAGGATTTTCTAAATAAATCTTACTTCTATGTGGTTTGTACCTCTTCATGGCACATTTTTTGACTTGTACTACAGGAGCGACTTACAAGCCACAAAAAAAAGAAATTCCACTCGTTTGTTTTGATGCTGAAAACCACATCATTATGGCGACAACTATACCTGCCATATGGTTGGAAACACACCTGAATTAGAGCAGTGGGTGACGCTAACCAGAAACAAGAGTTTTTACATTAAAAAGAGTTTCCAGAGATTCCTGACAGTCTGATCTGACTCGTTTAAGTCTAGTTTATTAAAACCGGGCGATGTGAATAAACCAGTATCAGCTGCTGCTTACCTGAAGGACGACAAACTGCGTCGTCCTCCTGCTGATTTCCTCCTCCGGCTGTCTCAGCAGGCTCCTCATCTTCTCGACTCTCCGTTGCTTTCGGATGATCTTCCTCCTCCTCTTCTTCCTGCTTCTGCAGGAGCAAAGCTTCTCTGTCCTTTTGTTCCCCATCAACCTCCCCCTGCACATCAGCCTGCATCTGCTCCTCCTCGTCACGACTATGCACCTCCTCGGCATCCCTCTCCTCCTCCTCTGCATGCCTCTGCTTCTCCTCATCAAGCATCTGCACCTCCTCAGCATCTCTCTCCTCCTCCTCGGCATGCCTCTGCTCCTCCTCTGCAAGCCTATGCATGTCCTCGGCATGCCTTTCCTCCTCCTCGGCATGTCCTTGCACCTCCTTGATATGCCCTTGCTCCTCCTCGGCATGCCTTTGCTCCTCCTCGCTATGCTTCTGCTCCTCCTCTGGATGCGTCTGCACCTCCTCGCTATGCTTCTGCTCCTCCTCGGGATGCCTCTGCTCCTCCTCGGGATGCCTCTGCTTCTCCTCGGCATGCCTTTGCACCTCCTCGCTATGCCTCTGCTCCTCCTCGGCATGTCTCTGCTCCTCCTCGGGATGCCTCTGCTCCTCCTCGCTATGCTTCTGCTCCTCCTCTGGATGCGTCTGCACCTCCTCGCTATGCCTCTGCTCCTCCTCGGGATGCTTTTGCTCCTCCTCGGGATGCTTTTGCTCCTCCTCGGCATGCCTCTGCTCCTCCTCGGCATGCTTCTGCTCCTCTGCTGCTGTGACATCTGTAAAAACCAGAGGTCTTTATAACTTATAAAACCGTACGAGTCTACATCAACAACCTGCACTACATATTCTGATACTCACCCACAGCGGCTGCAGACTCAACCTCTGTTTCTGTCTGTTGTTGGAGGCAAACAGTACCAGGACCAGAACCAGAACCAGGTAGTAACAGACTACTGGGACCAGAAGTCACGGTGGTTTCAGACTCTCCAAGGGTGGCAGGAACAGAGCTAGCAGCATCTCCACCGGGACTACCCTCAGAGGGCATGCAGGCAAGAGAATCAATCTGTGCAGGACTAGCAGGACCAAGACCAGGACTAGTGGTACCAAGAGCTGGACTAGTGGTACCAAGACCTGGACTAGACGGACTAGTGGGTCCAGGACTTGCTGAATACACAGGCCTGGAAAAAGGACTTGCTTCTGGGCTAATGTGCACTGATGAGTTTTGGGTGTGTGGAGGGGAAACAGAGGCTGTTTGAGGGGGGATCACTTGTGCGGGGGCGGGGCTTAAGGGATAAGCAGGAGTTTCCTTAGTGATGTCAGTGCCCCGCATCGTGATGTCATCTGGAGCTGGACCAGAACAAACTATACTGGTATGGCTTGGAAAGGTCTGAGCAGGAGAATCTGGTCTGTGAGGTGCGTGGGTCGGCGACCCGGCTGGTTCTGAACCTGCCGGGTCAGGACTAACAGCGGATGAGCGGTCAGCTTCTGCAGACTTACCGAGACAGGATTCCAAGTGAGCCGCACTGGGAGGAACAGAAGGATCAATTATTGGATTAGCTGCCAGAATCAAATCTGGACCTGATGTGGGGCTCAGTTGTACACCAGTGATGGGGATACTTGTTCCAGTGTTGTGGTTGGGGTGATGCGGGCTGCCTGCGAGTCCATACTGCATTTCCCCTGCCTGAGCTGGACTACTAGGTGAGCTAGTGCCAGCTGGGCCGTGGTCTGAGGTGGTCTGTGTTTGCATCGGGCCTGAGTGGACTGAGTGAACAGGACTAGCTTGACCAGCAGGACTAGACCTTGATGGACTGAGAGTGACACCTGCAGACTGGGGACTCGCCTGGCAGTCTGAAGGGACCAGCGTGACACCGGCAGGCCCAGTTTGGATCAGAGAACAGTGCTGGGGACTGGAGGGACCAGATGGAGAACTGGTCTGTGACGGGTGGCAGGAACTCTGGACCTGTGTGGGACTCATCTGAGGTTCAGCGAGCTCTGAGGAGATACTGGTTTTCTGCTGATGCTCAGAGACACCAACAGCCTCCGTGTGGACTGGACTGGAACTTGAAAAGTGGACCTCCATGTCCTCATCTTGAAATAAGATGCTCTGGGTAGGCTGAGCTAGTTCTGGTTCTGCTGTGTAACCCACAGATGGTGCCACTGGGCTTACTGGTTGCGTTAGTGGTGCAGTCTCAGCAGCTCCCTTGCAGCCAGTAAGACGGGTGGCTGGAGGAACTGCTTCGGGTCCAACGTTTGCTGCTTCTGTACAGAGTGACGGGCTGTCACAGGCTGGGGGGGAACTTCCCCCCGTTAGGCTACTGTGTTCCACTGAAGTGCTGAAGTGATCAAGGCTTTCTGGTGTCTGCAGAGCAGGGACTTGAGGAGGGGTGGGGGGCACCGTGGAGGTACCTTCCAGTGTTTGGCTGCCAGGGTGAGGATTCGGTTCTGTGGGGTGGGGCTGTACCGGGCTGCCAGGCTGTGACCTGCTGTGTGCTCCGAGTCTGAATGAAGATGAAGATGGGCTACATGGAGCTGAACTGGGCCTCAGTGGTGCATGTGATGTGGCGGTTTTCAGAGGCCTGCCGGAGACTGGTAGGAGGTCCTGGTCCAGTGTAGAAATGTCCCGTGCAGGGCCTAATTCAGGGCGCTCCTGGTCCAGTGTTGGTTCCGGCTCTGGGGTGGGACTTGTGTGAGGTGATGCATTGACTTGTGCAGGACTGCTTGGAGACCGTCCTTGTGGAGAAGTGGGCTGAGGCTGCGAGGTGGTGATGTTAAAGGGATCGCATGACGTGTCGATCGATGTCTCATTGTCCTGTTTGGGACTACGTGGAGAACCATCCGGTCCAGGCCCTGGAGGAAGCCTGTGAGGACTACACCCCTGCTGGATTAGGCTTTGCGGTGGTGGATATGCAAGGATACATGATTCGGGGCTACTGTGTCCTGGACTTAATTCACCTTCTGCTGGACTAGACTCAGACTGGGTATGGCCCTGCTGAAGCTCTTCTGGACGAAGGTGAGGTGTGGTCTCTCTTTTTTGGCAATCTGCAGAATGAAGTTGAGGTGATAAGGGACGTTGCTGCAGATCTGCATTATCAGGACAAAATGCTGAGGCGCTTCCTTCCAAGTCGGTTGGATCAGGATGGAATGGTGAAAAACTATCCCGGTGCTCTTTAGGAATCAAGGGGGACTGGGTAAGACTTTTCTGGCATTCTACTGGTTCAGCATCAGGAAGTTCAGGACTACAAAGGATCTCTTTAGGAGATGGTTCTTGACTTTCTTGGAGGTTTGAGGAAGATTGTTTAAGACTAGTTTGGATCCCTTCAGAGGAGGGGGGAGGATGTTGTTGGAGTACAGTGGGAGATGGAAGAGGACTGTGATGGGCATCTTTGGGAGATGGTGCCGGACTCTGCTCGATCTCACCAGGAGATTCTGCAGGGCTTTGACGGATCTCTTCAGGAGGTGGTGTGGGACTTTGATGAATCTCCTTTGGAGATGGTACTGGACTTTGATGGATCTCTTCAGGGGGTGGTGTGGTACTGTGAAGGATCTCTTCATAAAGTGGTGCAGGGCTTTGATTGGACTCTTTTGGAGATGGTGCACAGGTTTTATGGACCTCTTGTGGAGACGATGCGCAACTTTGATGGGCCTCTTCACATAGTTGTGCCGGATCTTGATGGGTTTCCTCCTGAGATGGTTCAAGAGCCTGGTGTGCATCTTTTGGAGACAATGCAGAACTTTGATTGATCTCTTCTGAAAGCTGTTCAGGACTTTGATGGATCTCCTTTGGAGATGGTACAGGACTGTGATGGACCTCTTCACAAGATGCTTCAGGACTTTGTTGGATCTCCTTTGGAGATGGTACAGGACTGTGATAGACCTCTTCACAAGATGCTTCAGGACTTTGATGAGTGTCTCCTTGATTTTGCGTAGGGCTTTGATGGATCTCCTCTGGGCATGGTGCAGGACTGTGATGGACCTCTTCAGAAGCAAGTTCAGGACTTTGAGGAGTCTCTCCTTGATTTGGTGCAGGGCTTTGAAGGATCTCTGTGGGGCATGGTGGTGGACTGTGATGGACCTCTTCACAAGGCGTTTCAGGGCTTTGATGAGTCTCTCCATAATTTGATGCAGGACTTTTATGGATCTCTTCAGGACATGGTGCAGGAATTTGATTGATCTCCTCCGGGCATGGTGCAGGACTATGATAGACCTCTTCACATGTTGGTTCAGGACTTTGATGGGTCTCCTTTAGAGATGGCTCAGGAGTTCGATGTGTTTCTTTTGGAGATGGTGGAGAACTTTGATTGCTCTCTTCAGGAGATGGTGCGGCATTGTGATGGATGTCTTCACAAAGCGATGCAGGGCTTTGAGGGGTCTCCTTTGGAGGTGGTTGGGGACTTTGATGGATCTCTTCAGTGAGTGGTTCAGGAATTTGATGAGCCCCCTTTGGAGATGCAGGGCTGTGACTGGTATATTTTGGAGATGGTTCAGGACTTTGATGGATCCCTCCAGGAGATAATGCAGGGTTTTGATTGTTTTTTTTTGGAGACTGTGCAGGACTCTGTTGATCTGTAGGAGCTGATGTAATACTGGATTGGAGGTCGTCCATTGAAGATTCAGGATCTTTGTGTGGCTCTTTGAGACTGTGTTGTATTTCCCCAGATGGAGTCCTCTGACAGACCTCTTTGGGAGAAGGTGGGGCACTGCATTGATTTGATGGAGATGGCGTAGGGCTTTGTTGAAGGTCTTCAATAGATGATTTAAGAGCCTGCTGCAAGTCTGAGGGAGATGGTGCGGGACTGAGTTGGATCTCTGTGGGACCAGGTTGTGATGGGATGAGTTGGACTGGACTGTGAGCGATATGACTGATCGGTGGAGCTTCTGCGTGACTTGGAATTTCAATCTGTGAAATGGAAGTTGTTGGGGATGGGCAAGGACTTTGTGGGATTAGCTCCACCTCCTGTGGCCTGCAGATGGAGCAGACATAACCTTCGGACCCTGCCCTGCCCTCCCCAGCCTGGACCGAGCAGTCTACATGGACACATCTGAAAAAGAAGAAACAGCCAGGATTCAGCTCAGTTCGGCAAAGACAGGAAACACATGACAGGAGTTTGTGTTTGTACCTATAGCAGCAGGTACAGATTAGATACTCCTGGGACCTGTAGAGGTCGGGGGCGTGGCCACAGAGAGGGCAGGGCAGGGCCGAGTCACATGACTCACACAGGAATGGGTGATTGGCCCATTGACCTGATGCCCTCGCATCACAGCGGAGACAGACTCTGCAGTTCTGGAGAAAGGATTTATTCCATAACTTTAGCTCTGAGACACATGGTGGTGTGTGTGTGTGTATGGGTGTCACCTCACCTTACAGGTCCAGCCAGAGCTTGGCATTTTATCCAAAGGTGGCATGAGACAGTGTGTGTGGTAAGCCTTATCGCAGCGCTCACACACCAGCAACACACCTTCATCCCCTCGCAACCTGACACACACACACACAGACACACACAAAGGTTAAAGAGTGAACATCGTAAACTTCAAACCTGCATTCTCCTGCATGTTTCTGTGGCCGAAAGCCATAGAGAAGCTTTGAGGTAAGGTGGATTCAAAGGTAAGTCGTTTGGTTTGGTTTGTTTGAAGTTCTGCGAATGGACATTTATGTTCTGATGTGATCCAAAGAAGCAAACTCGCAGGGTCTGGGTTTACGTGCAGCTGAACCCCGCTTTATTTATCTTAACACAGTGATTCTCAAACCAGGGCGCACAAAAGCATCACAGGGGTGCATGGGATTGGGAAAATGTTGCAGAGGAAGTGATGTTTTCACAACCTGGGCTCTTGTAAGCATTCTGGTCCACACTCCAGACCACACGATGGCAGTGGCACCAATATACCAAGTTAGCAGTTGGAAATACTACTAGAACACCCCTTGAAGTTGGAATTCTGACCCGAAAAGTCAGGGAAGACTACCAGCTCTGATTTCACCCATTAAAAACAGCTGCTAATGGTGCTTTCGATTTGACCAGATTTTGGTGCGTATAATTTGAGAGGTGGGAAGACCGGAATGGTAGTCCTATTTTTAATGAATGACGTCAGAGCCAATGAGTCAAAGACCGACTTTCCCAAATCAGAAATCTGACTTCAATCGACAGTGTTGTATGTACGACGGGAAACGCAGAAAATTCAACTTCCACATGCAAATCATGGCTGAAAAGGTTTGATAACCTCTGTCCTACAGTGTGAAAGTAAGCAAGCTGCCTCTCCTGCTGACAGATAATAGTAAAAAACATGTAAGGTTTAAACATCAAACAGGAACCCAAAGAGTATTAATTTATTTTTGCTCCATTGTTCACTTGCAGTGAATAGCTGTTTTTGGTCCAAACCAATTAAAGAGATGGATTTTTAAAACTTTTTTCAGTGTTCGCGTTAGGCAACATCGCTTATCATGAGCCACTCAAACTGTGTCATGTCCAGGCAGTTTGTCTTGAGTAAAGAGCATTGTAAAAGCAAACTAAACTAAAGGAAGGTTTCAAAGACGTTGGTTTCCATCCGTGAGTGAATGTGTCCTCGATTCTTCTGAAAACATCTGATCAGGAACAGAAACATGTTCTGAGTCCGTTCTGAACAAGTTCCTGACATGGTGCCCTGATCAAACATGTGTTTGAAGTGTTGCAGTGCTTCAAACAAAATGCTTCAAAAGATGGTGGTAAACAACTGATTCTGAACTTTTTTCATTCTACACACAGAAAACTTTCATATCGGCTTAAGACTCGTAGTTAACTAGTCAGAAAGACGCATCTTTTGTTTTCTCTTTTTTAGTTTTATCCATGAAAAACATCAAAGGTAAGAAAATAACATTGTAGCAGCAACAAGGTGATTTCCAAAGAGCTGTTAGCTGAAAATGTGGCATTTGTTTTAATTAATGTGGCATATAAGGACAAAAGAGGAAGAGTTAGGAAGGTTAAGCTATGCCATGTGACAAGAACTGGACCGGAAACCAGTAGAAACAGATCTGAAGGAGGGATGGATCCACCTCAGAGACCAGACCACAACATTATTGAAGCGGTGTGAGATCAAAAATATAAATGCAGAATCGTCCAAAGGAGAGCTTTGGAGAGACCTTCAAGAACCCTGAAGAACTGTCCTCTAAGACTACTTAAAAATAATAGACAAAAAACGTCTGACTTTTATGAAAAATATTCCTTTTAAGCTGCTTAGAAATGGACACTTCTGTTTCTGCCACATATTCAGTATTTATATTTACAGGTACTAATCTGGAAATTAGAATATGCTGGAAAAATTATTTTATTCAGACAATTCAACATTAAACCAACACATTTTATGTACAAAGTGCAGATGCAAGATTTTACATACTGAGGCCTGACATATTTGTATTTGAAATCCATTTTTTATTGATTTCAAGCAATATCCTAATTTTCTGAGTTTTTAATTTAAGGTTTTTCCTCCTGTATTTTAAAGGAACTATACCTGATATTATTTTAATCTTTCTAAGAAAAATGGTTTTCTACATGGTATAGTATGTAGTAAAAGGGGTAATTTCATTACAATTAATGACTCATTGATTGCGCATATGTATGAGTTCAGGGCATTTTAGTTAGCGAAAGCGGCTAGTTTTTTAGCATTGGCGTGACGCTCTCTCTCTGCCGGGTTAATTTTTGGAACGTCCACACTCCGATCAGCCAGTAATGGCGTTCCCATAGTGATCCGGAGTCAAATTATGAAAGTTAAACCCCTTAGCGAAGAAAAAGCGTCACACAAAAGCTAAAAGAAAATAGCCGCTATCGCTAACTAACCTAGCCGGACGTGAAATCGGGTATAGTCCCTTTAATAAAAGTGCATTTAGCACTCAAGGCTGTACATTTAAATTGTCTGTTTAGTTGCTTGACCAAAGAAATATTATTTTGAAATATATATTGTATATCATGATTAAGGAAAAAGTTATGGAGATTTGAAATTTGCCTCATATATTTTGTTATGAAAGACATATGGTTATGTTTATGATGGAATCTCCTGCAGATTAATGGTCTGTTCTCACTGTAGTCGTCATCGTAAATGTGATGAGAGGTTTTTGTAATTTCAGATTTTTCCAAAACATATTCAGAGTTAATTATTATAATATTTGCTTCTTTTTATTACTGTTACTATGGTGATAAAAATGCCCTTTCTTCCTCATTCTGATGCTCAGATTGAACTTCACCATGTCTACACGCTGCCCTGTGATTGGCTGCTTTACAGGTACACCTAAGAAAGTGGCCGGTGATTGTATTTCTGTTTTTCCACTGAAACAACAAAAGAGTTTAAGACCAAGCCGAAGCACACAGCCTTGCAGCTGTTCCTGTGTGCCTTCGTACATTCATTATTTGAGTTCCCAGGAGTTGGGGACAAAGTGCTTCCAGGTCACCCGCTAACCTACCTTCTCATTACCAAAGGTCATCCTGCAGGAACACAACGCTGACCTCTCATGCCAAAGGTTACATATAGAAGAGGGGGATGGGGAGAGACGGGGAAGGGTTGGGGTCGAGGGGGGACTTGGAGGAAAAGTAAGGAAATGTTAAAACAGAACAGCCCTCTGTGTTGAGATTAAGCCTTCCTGATTTTACACAGTTGTTTCAGAAATGATCCCAACTTCCTTATGGCCATTACAGAGGCCAAAACTAACAAACAATCAGTGACTTCAACAAATAAAGTTCTTTTTAAGCTCCTAATGAGATGGTTGTCTTTTCTTGCCCTCCCCCAGATCTCTAGGTTTGGCATTTGGCACAGGCTTGGTGAATGCCCATACATGGCACTGCTCTTAGATCACAGCAAGCTCATTAACTTTGACCCGCTGTTGTGTTCACTCAAACCAGACCAAAGACACAATCGGGTGGAAATTCAAAGAGGCTGAGGGGGGGAAAGGGGGGGGGGCTGAGGGAACAGATATGTTTCCTTGGTTAAAGCGGAACCTAATAACGACTTCCTGCTTTTAGTTTAGAAAGAAAAACAGAGAGGCGGCGCGGACAATGATGCAAACAAAGGTCTATCTAAAAAAGCTGCGATGCCATGAATGAAACATAATCCGGCGTTATGGGTTTACACGGCAGACATGCAGATGTCGGGGTCGGGTCTATGCTGGGGAGTTGACACATCTGGATCTCGTACTGCATGCCTTTGGAGCTTTGACAGTTTCCCTTTTGACTGAGCAAAGAAACCTTTTCTGTGGCCGTCCACCCTTCGTGTTTGCATTGTCCTCCTTCCCCTCCTTCTATCCTCAATCCTCACCCCTCCGCCGGCACTTCAGGACCTTGTGAAAACTCCCAATTACCAGAAACATGAGAAGTGCAATGGGCTGGACGTGAACTTGGAATATGCAAAACACAGGAGCCCTTAACAAGAGCCATGCTGAACCGTGATTGAATGCGTCAGCAGGTCGTAAAGGGCCCCCTCCACATCAATGTCATTATGAAAGCTTTACGTGGGGAACCTTCCGGACTGGGGAATGACCAGCGATGGGAGGAGGAGGAAGAGGGTGCTGCCGGCATTATATTCGACTAACATAACCCCTTTTTACTCTGACAAGTGGGAAAAAAAGCCAAGTTTCTCCAGCTGCCTTCCATCACTGAGGAGGGAAAAGAAAGAGAGGAGGTTTGTAACACCGGCAGCAGGGTGCCAGCAAGCATTCCCAGCTCCTCCGGCCTCTTGGTGATGCACTCCATAAATCCTTCTGATTAGCTACAGTAGCGGGTCTAAATGCCGCTTAAACAGAACCCCAGAGGGCAAGTTGTTGTGACCCCCCCCCCCCCACACACACACACACACATCCCCTCTGCCCGTTGGAAATGTGATTTCAGCCAAAGTGATGACCACAAAAACAAAGCGTGCTCTGTTCCTCTAATAAGAGGATGGGAGCGATAGAGGTGCATGGGAAGCAGGAGAGAGCGTGACAGCAGTTTTGCAAAAATTAGCCTTTTTTTTAAGGATTCATGAGAATCAGGAGAAAAAAACTCCCTGTTATTAAGCTATTAAGTAACCTTCAACTAAGAGTAAGTCCATTGTGCTTTAATATTCTGGGAAGAGTGCACAGCAAAACGAGACACAGATGTGAATATAGGAGCTTAGCCAATGGTGTCTTTGAAAGAAGTTAACAGAAAACTGTAGTTTAGATGTATGCTCTGAAATCAAAGTCGGCTCCTTTACATTTATCCCCTCCACCGGACAGCACCTCCTTCAGACGACAGCTAAGATGGGTCGGTGTTGTAAATCAGATTTAAAGTGGTGTCACAGGAAATTCCACCGGTGCCGGCGTAATGACATGTTAACTTGAGCCGCAGTTGGTAAATAAAAGAGAATGTGCTTGACCCCGAAGACATCAGCTCCACAAATCACAATTAAGTCCGGCAAATGAAGCGTCGGGGGGCCGGGCTTCAGCGCGGGGTCTCCGGAGGTCTTTAAGCATGCAGCGGCTCATGGTAAGAGAGGAGAAGGCTGCAAGGCTCCGGCCAGGCCTGCTGCTGTGTCGTCAGCTGACAGAGAACAGACCACGGTTAGCTACAAGTGGGACTCGAAAGAGAGTAAACTGCACGGTATTTCATACGATATGTCTGAAGGATTATACTCCAACTAACTCCTGCAAAGAGTATTTTGCAACAGTGATCGCCCATAGCGTTGTGTAATCACTTGGGGTTAGTTGTGGTTTTGATTTTTGAAAAGTAATTCAATTTTAAGATATGAAATCGTTGATGAAAGTGTCTCACCTGGTAGTGATTTACCGAGCTGTTGACAAACTGCCTGGAAAGAAACAATAGAAAGATGTTTTGTTATCTAAGCTCTGGTAGACAGTATGTGTGGGGCCCTGTGATTTCCGCCTCAGAAAAACACAGACAGAACGGCCGAATTTGACACTGAAACTGGGATCAATTGTAAAACATGGACTCTAGTGGAATTTATGTGTTCACATATGTGATCTGCTCTCCACCAATTTGAACATTATTCATGTAGTTTGAGGCTAACAAAAAGAAGGTTAATTTAAAGTTAAAAGCATTTTGACCCGTCAGACGACGTAGATGTGACAGGACTTGAGCCTCCCTTAGAAGAGGCCATCAAAGCATCAAAGTTCACGAAAAAAAAAAAGAAACAAAAAGAAGTTTATCGTTAAGCATCTCTAAAAAAGTGAAACGCTGCATCCCTTTCTGGCGCAAAAAACAAGAGCACTCTTCATCAAACTGCTCCTGGAGCATATCTGAAGAAGATCCGTGGAGAATTGTTGATAAAGCTACCGATACGAGAGACAGCCATTAAAAAACCTGGATGTTCACAGCCGGTGGAGCAGCAGAGGCTACAGCTCGGGTTCAGCTAGCCCAGGTTCCAATCTCAGCCTCGGACCCTGCAGCGCACCCACTTTCCTTTCAAGTAACTGATCAATAAAAGCCTCTAGCAGAACTGAAAAAATGTACTATTAAAAACATAAATAGGCCCAAATTTTACGGCGCAGACGTTTCCTTTTCTTTAGATTTGCTATCGAGTTCTTGTGAGGCTAAGCTGAGTGTGAACGCATCACAAGGAATAGGTCTATCCCTACAAACTCTCTCTCTAGATCCGCTACAAACACTTTCATGCGTTGCTCTCCTCATACTTCTATGCATCTTTATGTTGCTCTGGCTACCTCCACTAGGGGGCAGTGCTGAGTTTATAGTTAACTCTGCGATACCACATCGGTTGGCGACACTAACGTGCAGCCACAGCTATAAAGTCATTTCTAACCACCAACACGCACTGAACACTTGCAGAGCCTTATTGCAAAAGCTTGTGCTTCTTCCCTGGTTCGCTTCTGCTAACAGCCACCACGGTTTCCGGTGGTATTAATCAGTCTTCTCCGTCAAGTGACGTATGCAGAAGGAGCCTGAAAACGCACTAACTACGCTCATAATTGCCGTAGAAAATGGAAGAAACTTTCCGTGTGTCTGCTCAGGGTTAACTCCACTGCAGCCTGCAGGATGAAGAAGGAAATGAGCTGCAGGGAAGCTCACAGCAGCTAAATCTCTAAAAATGTTCAATGTACATTTCAATATTTGCATAGAAAGCAAAACCAACTTATTCATGATTTAAATTCAGGACTTTTGTCCCGTTATGTTGTCCAGAGCAGCAAACCTGACATGTGCGTCAGTACCGAGTTGTCATGTTTACATAAAGGTCTTGTCTGGCCTGTGATCGGATCTGTGCACACGGGTTGTTATGAACACGATGCATGCATGAGGAGAGACAAAGGTTGTGTGTTTTACATGCCGACATGAAATCATTACAAAGAACAAAAGAACATTCAGCCTCCGCCCTCCATCTGAAACATACAGAGACACACAACTGTAAGACGACAACACACACACTCTTTTAGTCAAACATTACGCAGTGAAACACTCAAGCTGACCTTGACAGCTGAGGACATGATGTGTGAGAGGGCTCACGTCTGCACTTGGCAGCCGGGGGCAATCAGGAGTCCGGTCCAACGGGGTGATGTAAGACTTGGACATCCTCAGCCAGACTCGTGTCCCAAAAACAAAAGTTTTTATCTTTCAAAGACTACATTTAGAGTCCACGGATCCTGTTGTTTAAGCTTTTAATGCCATTGGAGGTAAAAGTTTAAATGGGTCAGGCCATGGGGCTGAATTGCACACTGAGCTGCATGAAACAACATGAATGTGATTCACTGTGTTATTCTTACTGTCTGGAGGATGTAAAAACTAAATTCTTGTGAAATTCTTGCAAATTTCTTATTTCAAAGTTCTTTTCATCTGGATCACAACAGTCACAATATAATTTTTTTCTGAAGTAGCCAAACAGACTGTTTTAATTTACAGCTTTGATTGCTAAATAGAGTTTTATCACGGATCAGCAGCACATGTGCTTTATAACACTTTACTGATAATAAAGTAATTGTTCATTAAATTAAATGCTCCTAAAACAAAATGAATAAAAAAAACTGTAAATAACTGAACCAAAAAAAGGTGATTCAACATTCAAAAATAAAATTTACTTTAAACTCCAAACAAACTCATTACAAGTGAAAAAGTCTTGATATCAGGGCAGGGCAACAGACAGCCTTTTCACACAAATATCATTTATATGGAGACAGCTTTTATTCATTTTGTTTTAGAAGCATTTAACTAACAGCTACTTATCCTTAAAGTGAATTTAGCACTCAAAGTTGTAAATGAGATCTGTCCCTTTGGTTACTGACTAAAGAATGACATTGAGACATTCAGATTTTAGATTCAGATTCAGATAACTTTATTTATCCCCTCGGGGCAATTCCGTTCACAGTCATAAGGTTGCAGCAAAGGACACAGCATTCAATACACACACAATACACAAAAATCTGTCAAGTATTGGA
>JAVQJG010038744.1:0-14035 GCA_036024015.1 Craterocephalus amniculus | reverse complement strand
CAAACGGGCCCATAGGGGCTATCAGAGGTACAGGGCTCCAGAGCCCCAGAAGAGAGAGACACAGGAGGAGTGCCAACATCAGAGTAACTTGGGTTAATGAAGCTGGAGCTGGTTGACTGCAAATTGTTCTTTTCTCTCTTCATTTTTACATCCGGTCCGGAGGGTGTGACGGCATCAACTTTGGCGATTACCTCTACTGTCACAATTTCCACTGGCTTTAAGAGGGAATGCATGGTTTCGCTGGTGAAGTTTGAACTTAACCAAGTCTGAGGGAGAAAAAATATCAGAGGGGGGGGGGCAAGACAAGGAATTAGAAAGGTTAGAAGTATGGGGGACGCAAACTATAAAACTACTGTCTGTACGGTCAGCCTGCAATGTACACATCTTACTGTTCATGTTGTCATCTCTACTGCAAGTTGATGAAGATCAGCCATAAATAAAGTTACCATGTGTAAAATGAAAGGGGTTTGCTGGTGCTCAGAGAAATATCAGCAAACTCTCCCATTTCCACTTATTTTTGACTCTCCTAGCACATTAGTTTAATCTTTAACTTTTGGCTCTGATTCTTTGGTAAAGTCTTAAAGGTATGATTGCCAGCCAAGATTGGATGCTGCTCTCCTCCGCAACATCATTGTTGAGCTGCAATTTGATTTTGTCCAAAACAACTCAACTAAAAAAAGTTACTGAAATACATTTTTTTGCAAAAACTTCCATTTTACTGTCTTTAAACTTACATTGCTTGGATTGTTTGTCTGAGAAAAGGTTTTCACCATGACCTCACCTGAAATAGTGGAGCCTTATCAGGATGTGGTAGAGGTGGACCTGTGACCCTCTTCACAATGTAAACCCTGAAAATGTCAACCAAAACCAAAATATATTAATGATAATAATAACAACAACAACAACAACAACAACAACAATAATAATAATAATAATAATAATAAACCACATTTGCCAGAAGAAAATAATAATAACTCTGAAATCAACACAGACATATTTATAATATTGCAATAATACAATTTGATATCATATGGCCATTAATTATTGATCACTTTTGCTTACCAGGTAGTTTTGTTAGTCTTGAGGAATACGAAAATCAACATCAAGCCAAACAGTGCCAGGCCTATTGCAGGCATGTGCCAAATTTTCACATCACTTTCTGAAAAACACAGAACAGAACAGATCCATTTATCCTGCATATAGAGCCTGAGAAAGGTGGGTCTTGATTTAGAGCATTTATCACCTAAAGGGCAGCTAGACACCTTAGAAGATCACTTGGCCCTATATTCTTTCAGATTCCCCTGCACTGCCGTATGGTATTTAATTTCTTTGACAGAGATTAGAGTTCTTTGCCTATAACAGCCTAATTCCTGCTGTTTTTTTAAGAAGCTGGTGACTGAATTTGTTCAATAAAACCTGTTATTGTTGATCATCATCATCATTACCTGATTCTGGCTTAGGTCTTCCAATACTTGTCACCCATGATTCAGTGGGGCTCCAGTCACTCCAGGTTCCTTCGAGATCTTTTTCATTCACCACAACACGAACACGTGCCTCGTAGGTCTCCCCTTTTACCAGTGAATCACGGTCCAGCCGCGCCTCACAGGGCAGCTTACACTCTCTCTGTATGATGTTTTTCTGCACAGAGGGATCCTGTGGAAAAAGAATGTAGATGTTTACTATGGAGATATTAACATCAGATCATTAAAGCTCTGCTTTGTATAGAGGCATGAAATCGATCATCTGTACACTCAGCTCATGAATTAATCATTAAAAAACATTTTACATACACTCCATGACTGATCCACTTGTTTCCACTGCAGTTGTGATTTGAATTCATCTATAAAATCACAGGTTGGAACTTCGATGGACCAGGACACATTGGTAGAGTTCACGTTCGGTTTTGGTGGGGGATTCAGCTTTACTGCAAGGTCAAAACAATTTTTCTTTAGGACATTGTGAACGGCTCAGCAGGTCAGACACATCTTAGTTTATACTCACTGTGACATCGTGGCTCGTAGAACCAGGTCTGACTTTCTTTCAGATGGTTACAACTCAGATTCATGGACAATGTATGATAGCTCCTAAACTGAAAAAGAGAAACAAAAAAAGTTACCTTTTACAAAACATCACTGAGACAATCTTACAAACTTTAAGAGACACAAATGTAAGCGTGGTTTATTTTGTAGGTTTTTTTATTTTGACACTTTGGAATATGATTGAATTGCTTAATAACCAAAAAAGAATCCACATTTATGTATACAGTAACTGTAAGCCAAATGGATAATAAACAGCCTTATCTGCTCATTTTAACTCTCAAAATATACTACCTAACCCTTCAAATTATCATCTTTGTATGTGCTTGATCATTTAGTTGACACACTGACTGATGGTTGTTTTGCAATTTCTTTTTGTCCAACATGCAATCATTAATAAAACTGTAGATTCAGATTTGTTTTAACTTGCCTTATCCATCATTATAGCAAGCAGGATGATGGTCTGGCTGGTATTACAGGTATTTATAGCTGCCTTATCTATGTAAATACTTCCATTTAATACTGCATTTGATTTAAAAAAAAACAAACAAATATCCTACCATGAATATTGAAAATGAAAACGAGAATATACATCCATTAAAACTGTATCATCCTATAGACTATATGGTCAATTCAAATAGCATGTCTGAATGTCTCTCTGTGATGCATCCTTCCTATGCTGTATTACAAAACACACCACTTGCAGTACTGCAGCACTAATTGGATTGGCATGGTGACGTGGAGCTGATGATATGGTAATATTTTGCTCATCTTAACAAACTGATGAAGAACAGTGTAATCTTTATAACCAGCCCTCTTAGAGAAAGTCCTTATGCAATTCATAAAATGAAGCAATTAAATTCCTTTTTAAAATGTGAATTTGAGGATATTTAGGTAGAATAAACATATCTGTTATATAGAAACTGCTTAAAACATGTTATAGTGTCATGAACTCTGTGTTCCAGGGTAATGGGAGATGGCATGTTGAACTTTTTTTCTTCAGTTACCTGCTTTGTGAGCAGGCCAACAATTCACAATCTGTACCACAAAATGATGTGAAGCTGAAACATTACTGCAGATTTGGCAGCAAGACACCAGCTGCAATTTGGATTTCTGGTACTAATTTAACAACTTGATCTCAGCACATTGGCTATTTTGCATGTGCACCATGGCTGATTATTCAGCGAATAACCCCAAAAGAACATTCACCGAAGAAACAAGGAAAAGGATGAGAGAAAGAGACAGAACAAGATATAAAACATATGCCTCCGGACTGGCTGAGCTGCAAAGAGCTCAAAAAAGAGACAGGATGCAAATCAGTTGCTGGATTAGATTAGACTTCATTTGGTGGGACCAAAGTGTGACCAGCTTGCTTTGATGTTGTGCCAATCTCTGAACATAGATTCATTCTGCTTTGCTTCTACTTTAATGCCACATGTGTAGTCATGAAACAGACATTTTGGCTAAATACTCACAGTGCAAGGTCTTCTAAATATTAAGGAGCACTTTTGCATGGCTGATTTTGAGGCATCAGCAGGCTTCATGGTACAGGAAGCATTGTATTTTACACTGCGCCTGCAAAAGATGTAAAATATGTTCATGTTTATGTCATTTTGCCGTATATTTTACTTCTTGAAACTGTGGTCCTTACTTTGACTGAGGGAAGTTTTCAGCATATATTGTGCAAAGCGTGTCCATATGATCAGACATAATTGTGCTGTTCCAAAAACAAGTGATGGTTTTATTGTAGTCACTGTAGCAAGATGGATCTGGGGAAGACAGAAGAGTTAACATTAAATCAAAAAAGATTAAACTTCTTTATTCATGTTGGGTAAGTGAAAGTTAAGAAATAACTTACTCCTATATGGATAGATGGGGAAGTTTTCACTTCTGATGGAGCAGACTTGAAACAAAAAAAGGCAAAACAGGAAAAGGGTTCCCTTGTTTGTCTCCATTTAGATTGTCTCCAGTACTCTGATTTATTGGGAGACGTCGAGCAACTGGGATACAAATTTTGGATGCTCGTTTGAATCGGTCTTCCTTCGTTCACTGCTTCCTTCTTCTTCTCATCCTGTGGTTGATGAGACAAAAAAGGGATGACAAAGTCTGTGATGTTCTATTTCTTTACTGATTTCTTTGGTTACCCAAGGTCATGTACAGTCGGAGTAAGTGGTGAAGCCAACCTCATAGAAAGCACAGTAGAAATGTTTTAAGATCCCTCCGGTCACATAAAACACCCACTCGCAGATTTGTATTAGAAAAAATGGATAAACAGTGTGACGTCATGGTGGGGCATTTTATTCTAAGGAGCTTACAAACTAAATTACTCGATTACACATAATTCTACTGAGTGCATCAGGGGTCTCTTTTAAGATCCCTGCTTTTCAGTATTTGCATATATCGCCGACTATCTATCTGCACTGAGGCTGACTTTCGAAAGAATGATCAAAGGATTTCCATCAAATTATCAAAAGATTCCAAGAGATTGATGAATGGTTGCAAAATTCTGATCTTACCTGAAATGTTGAAAAAATTGTATCCATGTTCTTCCCAAATAAATATAGACATTTTCATGAAATGTTTGTAAATGGGCAAAAATGAAAAAATTCAAATATTGAGGTGTCACACTTGAATCTAAACTTAGTTTTAAGTCATTTTAAAAGTTGGACCTATATGTCCAAGCCCTTGCATCATAAATCATTGTTAAGTGTATTATTATTATCATTATTATTATTATTATTATTATTATTATTATTATTATAATAAAAGGGAAATGTCACACTTGGTTTAAGTATTCACTGCTTTCTCACTTAAGGGTGTAACCATAGAAGCCGTGTATCTGAGAAAACTGGTGCAGAACGTGCCAGCAAGTCCTCATCAATACTGCGCTTTCTATTAGGAATTTCATGTGGCTCCAAACCATGAATAATCACTATATTTCTTCAGCATATACAGCATATTCTCTTTTAAACATATCCCAGTAAATTCCTGTTCCTTTTCATTTAACTATCGTTTCTTCTCTTTCCCTCTTCTGGTTCTCTTTCTGCTCAGTGCTACTAAGCTGTTGTTTGTTTACATTTGCGCACAAGCCGAATTACACATGTAACCGACCAGGAGATGGATGAAACTGTCCTTACACCTGCGAATCCCCCCTTTGTGTTCAGCATAAATGGGCCTGAAGCGTGATTAAACGTGAGGAGCAAGCATGATTTCTTTCTGAAGTAGGCCAGTCAGGCTACTTAAGGCTCAGGCCACCAAACATTTTCTTGATCCTCCTGTGGGCCAGTCTTGTCTGGGCCTGGATTGCATTCGAACGAATGGAGTATTGAAATGCTATGTGTTTATATTTCTCATCCGACCACAATCAAATCAACTCTAGCCTGATGACGTGATTTATCTGGGTAGGTTTTGTGTGCATGTCTGTTATCTTTAATAATGAGAAGCATTATGAAAACAAGGCTAAATGAAATAGTAACAAGGCAATACTTAAAATATAAACAGTAGAGAGAACAGATAACTTCATGAAAATGCCAGGAGTATGTCCACTGAAAATTAATTACTACAGTCAATCCTTGATATTTCTACTAAGAAAGCATTTGTGCTTCACCACACATTTAAAATGACTTAAAAACAACCCTTTACTCTCCAGCATCATGAAATGAAATGAAGTCTTTCACATACAATAAATGAGAGATCATGCAATATTCTATATGCATTTGCATGTGTTTAGTACAACCCATTTTGTGTTTTTGTTTTTGGAAGGGAATAACTTTCTTATATTTATGTCAAATAAATAAGTTTTCGTCACTATTAAGGCTGATTTACTCTTCTTAACTAAAGATTTATTTTTTTTTTACTGATAGACCTAATTGACTTATTTGCAAAAACAGACATTAACTGTCTTATTGTGGTCCACAATACCTTTATTAGCCACTGATGCATGACTAAAGAAACTTTTGAGCTTCTTCAGTCTCTTTAGATGCGGGTACAGGTGCAGACCAAATGATTTGTGGTGACACTAAAAAGACTTTTGGTGACAGTCTTTTACCCAAGAGGTTTACAGCTTTCTTATAACTAAGATTTTCTTCTGAAATGCTGCAAGATTTTGGCAAAACTCTAGCCTTGATATCAATAAGATAATTGTTGGGTAGGAAAGGCTTCAATGAGACAAACAGAAAAAATATAATCTGTAGTGACTTACCTGTCAGTAGATCTACTCAAGGTTTGCTTCAAGCTGCTGACATTACACCATCCAATACCCTATAAAAGAGTATCAGAGAAAGCTTTTCTCTTTATCTATTCTTACACGTAGCACCTGCTAAAATTACTTCCCTAAAAATGTTTGTGGTGTTTGAACTCTATGAAGGTCACTACTGAGAATATCACCGCAGATGAGTTTCAATCCACCCCCTCATGTTTCCTGTCTCACCTTTTAGTGAGTGTGGTGAAATAAACACTTCAGAGCCTTTTACGCTTATATCTGTCTATGCAGAGTAAAAAAAAAAAATATTAATTGGATGTATTGTGACTTAGTCTCTCCAACTAGCTCCTGCTAAAACAGGAGAAGGCAAAAAGCCTGCAAATTGTTAAGACGGGACTGTGGCTACATCAGTGTTTGCAACTGTTTTGTCCTGCACAAATTCAGCATGTATTGTCCTTCTGTAATGCAGCCTGTAATTTTCTTGCAGTTATATGCATTAATACAGTTTTTATTTGTACACTACAAAGACAAGACAAAGTCTTAATAAAAGATAGTTCATATATCTATCATTAGCATGTCTATGTTAATAGCAAGATAGTGGTGAGGTGGGTAGTGTTGACATTTCAAAGCTAGGAGGTTTTGAGATCTAACCAGCTGAATAGCTGCAACTTTTCTGTGTTGGGCTGCTTTGTCTTTGTCCCATAAACTGAAAAACATGCATGTCATTGGCTGAGGTTTTTCCTGTGTTAACCATCTGGTCAATGCATTATTTTTGTCACATGTTCCTTTATCCTACATCCTCAGATCAACCTGGCCTTTAAAGTGTGTCAAAACAGGATGAAAAATAAATGTGTGTGTGGGTTTTGTGTAGAATATGTGGTATGAGGTTATTTGAGTTAAAACCAAACTGACTAGCAAACACCCACAACCCCAATTTGCAGCTTCTACTTTGCACAAAACCTTCTCACCAAATGTAACTGCACTTAAGCAAAAAAAAAGTTAACATTTCATCCATTTTTCATTCATAATGATATTTAGACTAATTAAGTCTGCATGAGAGCAACTTTAAGTATACAGCCACAAACTGGTAGTGCCAGCTATGTTTGACTGTAAATTCATTTCAAATGCAAAATATACTTAGGTTTGACACTGAATGATTGCTAACAACTAAACGACTAAAGATTTTGTGCAGTTTATATTCGCTGCCATAGCCGTGCACAGGGGAAAGCACAGCGTATTGCTGTCTCCAGTCATGTTTTTCTTAGTCTTATTAAAGGTCAGATTGTTTTTCTGCAAACCAAATGTGCCATTTTCACAGGTGCGCTTAATAACACCTACATCTCTGGTATAAAAATGGAAAAACAGAAGTAGCTCAAATTTGATTGCAAGCTTAAACTTATGCAGTCACAAACCTATATTTGTCTTATCAGATGGTCATGCAAAATAAAAATAAAAAAAAGTGAGTGTGAATTTCCAATTGTGTTGCTGGAAATGAGCAAATCTAACAGTAAACAGGAAGTTGAGTGATTCTTCCTTTGCTATCAGTGGAAGTTCAGCAAAACCCTTATTATCATTTGATAAGAAAAAAGAATTCTGTGAACATACAGTACAGGAAGTTGAGCTGAACAGATCCTCTTGATGATAGATGTTTTTATTTAAGAAGCTGGGCAGTAGCCAGTCTTTAGTGGGGTCAAAGCCATTTTTCTTATTATCATTAAACAATGATGGTACATTAAGCTGTAATGCATGCTGGGGAGAAAGCACCTGTAAGGCATGTCCCCATTTTAAATTATCATAGGTTGTTTAGATTTATTTTGTTTGGTTAAAAGCAGTCAAATGTAGTACAGAAGGGAGGAAACGAGACAGAAACAAAGATGAACCTTCCATAGAAAAGCCAACTTGAATAGTTTCACTAAATGCAAAATTAGTTCATCAACAAGTCAGAACTGTGCAGAAATGTGTACCCCCATAACAGGGGCTGTGTAACCAAAAGACTCACAGAGGAGGGAAGAATGCAATATAGCTTCTAAACAAACTATTTCATGATTTCAACCATCATAACCGTAAGAGAAGATCTTAGAGACTTCCTATATTTTACTATCATAAATACCCCAGTTTTTGTGGAAAAAGGCCTAAATGTTCCAGAATAGGTGAAACTTTGTAAAGTCATAACTCTGAAACATCAAAAGTGTCATGAAAATCTATGGGAAAAAAATAACCACTGGATTACTATAACATTAAAAGGTTTAACTCCAGCAACACCAGTTCAATCACAGACAATCAGAAACAAGTGTCTGACGGCAGATTTGGTGCTGGTGGTGAGATGCATTTCAGATTTTAAGGGCAGTGGAAACACAGCTCTATCCCCACAGGTGTTCAGGTGACTGTTTAGGACAGACAGCTGCCTGTGAGGTTGTGTGGACGCAAAGATATTTGTGAGATACAGTGTGTGGTTGCGTGTTTCTGTAGAGCCCTGTACAGTATGTGATGGTGGAATGGAATCCTATGTCATGGAAGCAGGGAGCTGGGCGCGGCGGAGTGATAATGATAAAGTCTGTCTGGCCTGGTGATTAGCTTAGCAGCAGCATTCTGAGTGGATTGTTAGCAGGAAATTAGGTTTTTGCAGAGTGTTGAAGTAATCTGCAGTATATAGCAGCCAAATGAGATGAAAGAACGACGGAGCGTCTCCATATCTGCATGGGAGACTTGGCCTCATTTCATTAATGTTACAGAGGTGGAAAAAATTGATTTTACCAGTCACTTTATGTGTGTGTTGAATGACAGTTTATAAAATTAAAAGGATACCGTGCAACTTTTGGCCACTAGGGGGAGGTGAACCTGCAACTTCCCTCAGGCCACATGGCAATGTTGCAAATTCAAACAGTTTTGATCTGTGTTACAGATTCGTGTTTGCAGACCACTTTGACCAAATGAGTGTGAAGTAATTCTTGTTCAAGAATTTTTCAAAGGATGTTTCACCACTGAAGGATCAGACCTAATGCTGCAGGGATTGAGTAGCTACTTCTAATAAAATAATCCATTTTATCTCCTGGTTGTTATTAAAATGTCAGTATTAGCCAGTAGCTTATGGGATATCACAGCATATGAAAACCATAACACTAAACCAAGCTAGTTACTAATCGTTCTGTTACTACTTCAATATTCACAGGAATTAGCAGAAATGCGTGAAAAACTGCATTGCTTGAGCGAAAATTTAAGGAGTCACGATAGCGTTGGTCTGTCGCCTGCTTTTCAGCTGCTCCACCGCCTCAGCATCCAGCTGCAAGCCTCATTTGGGGTGGGTTTCACATTCACATAACAAATTAGGAAAACAAGAAGTGACAGGATTTGGGCCTGATGCCAAACTTCTTTTTTTCCATAATTATTAAGGAGTTTTCTGATTGAACTAGGCTGTGTGATTGTGAATATAAACATATTATGTACCAAAATATGAGCTGAAACAACGTAACATTCTGTTTGTACTGTATGTATCAATGCAGTAACAACTGCTTTAATCTCTAAACATTTGTCAGGCATTGCACTGTGGTAGGGGTTAAACTATGACATTAATAACTGTTTTCAATACTTGCAGATGTTAATGCATTATGTTGCTTTTGGTCATAGGCTTCTGAGAACATGTTCCTGTTTTCAGTAGTTATATAGCGTTAAAACTGGCACCTCAAATGTCTCATTTCAGCCTACCCACGTCATGTAAGTGAGTATAAAACAACATGTTGGTCAGGAGAAAAAGTTGTGGTCATTTCCACTGACCCATTGTACTTGCTACAGTAGTTGACATGTTTATTAACCAGACTTCTAATTAGGTAGCAAGCAGGCTTTTACAAGACAAAGACAAAAGTATAAATTATGCATATTTATGATGTCACTTGCAGCTCCTTTGAAACATTTGGGCAGTTGTGAAAACAGCTGCTCATAAAAAGCAAGGGACCATGGTATGAGTGGAACCAAATTTTACCCCCGGAGTTGACCAGCTCAACTGTCTCATGAAGCTCCAAAGGGTTGTTTTATTCCAAGTGGCAAGTGACTACTTAATGACACTCGTTCCAAACTCTGCAGGAAGTCTTACCCAGCTAAATCTAGGCCTGTTAAATTAAGGTGAGGTGATCCACATAACTTAACGTAAGTCAAACTGAACACAAGCTGTAACAGTTACGTACTTCATGACCATATCTATCACTGCACATTGGAATAAAACAGCAAGCCTTAGCTTCAAAATTGCAGGGAACTCCTGTTTTTAATCATCAGCCCAAAAACATAAACCCATCAGCATGTAAAACACTTCCTCAAAATCCAGGGACCGCACTATATACAGTGGCCAACATCTCTACACTTTCTTCCTCTGTACCTGATGGTACCTGGATAGCAGCTACCTGCAGCTTCACAAGACCAAGAATGATGCCTGTCTCTGCCAAAGCAATACGTCTCCTCCTCCTCCTCATGTTTTAAGGTCGCCTAATCATAACCTCACCTCTGCTTCGTAGTTACGGTTGATTCTCTGATGTTTAAGGAGGCTTGTGGTCTCCACACATCAAACTGCACTGCTGCTGCTTTTTGAACTGAAATATATCCCCTGCCTCCCGGTGTCCAGACAGAACATCTTTCCCAACGGAATGGCTTACCCTTTCTAATGCACATGCAAAACCGCAAGTAACCCCATTAATAGGTCAGCTCATCTTTTTTTAATTTTTTTTACATGTAAGGTTGTTTAAACAACGTGTAATATTAAAATATAAATGTAGAGACAAGCACAGTAGCTGACAGACAAGCTAGTAATAGGTACAAAGAAGAATATTAATGATAATTATGAAGATTTTATGTTGCAAATCAACTAAAGTGTGTTGTTTATATGCTTTTCAGTGTTTTTAAATAGATTTAAAAAAACACAACCCCTCCAGTGCTGATCCTATAGTTTCATTACTGACAATTAATATTGTTAAGCATCTTTAGAACTGCAAAACATTCACTTGGATTTACAATATATATGTATGACCATCTTCAAATGGATTCAGAATACTTTGGTTCTTACCCACAGGGGCATGCCCAACTGTATGTTACGGAAAAAGTTAACAAGGATTGTAAGGAAGCAGTGGGAAAACCTTTGAAGTTTTACTCACACAGTTCATTCATCCATGTTGTAGGATGAACTGCATCATAGTTTAAAGAACCTGGGGAACTGGGGCATTTGAAACATGATAAAACACTTTCTAGTTTCACTGTTCCAGTAACTCTCTGAACAATCTACTTCCTCTGTGACTTTTAACAAACGTGTCAACATGCACTATACTTTTTTTTTTCCTTTGACATTTGGACTTCCCCTGGTCCAACAGACAAATGAAATAGAAAAAACTCTTCTTTCACCCACTCGTTTTTTCTTTTTCACAGAAACAGCAGCAAGAGAGCACCGCCAAATCTGCGTATTTTAACCACTTCCTCGCCCTTCTCCTTCCAAATAGACACTGCTGTTTCCAATAACAAAAATTTTTAAAAAATGCCTATCCACACATTTCTCTTCACTAAACTTGTGCAAGTTCCAGAGAGTAGGGTCAGCCCTGTCTGCATTTACTGGAGATGCAATAATCTGATGTTGCCATCTGTCTTCCTTTCCTGAGTGGGACAGATTCTTTTCTAAACGTCTTGTAAAGGATTGCTTATCACATTTTAACTAAATTAGACCCACAGCTCATCAACTATTTAAATCTAGCAAGATAGTGTAACATTCTCCCAGAGTATTATGCACTGAATATTAGTTGTTGTACGTTGTTGTGTCAGAGCATTATAAGCCTATAACTCTGGATTTGCATGCAAAGGTTTAGACACATTTGGTCCCTACTGCATACTAATGAAACAACATAAACACAACACTTCAATAATGCATGATGATAACAGGATATCTTGAAGTTGATATTTATGGTGGCACAATAAAAAAGACTTACATGGTTGTTCTACTCCCCATTCTTAAAGATTTTTTATTGACTCTCTGTTGCTGCTTCAGCCCTATACAATCTGTATTTTGGTCTAAGAATTTAACATGAAAACTAGTTTTTGGAACAAGAGTAACCTGCTAAATGTAGGAACAGGAGAGATGATGGAACTGAATTCTTATTTTCTCTTCCAACAAGTCCTTCCTGCAGCACTGGATTTTATCAACCTTCATCATTAACGTTACTTTAGGTTATTTCACACAGTTATGATCATTAATCTGAATCCTTTGGAAAAAAATTCTGACCCACAACTTTTATTCATGAACCTAATGAGAATGAGTTGGCTGAGGGGAAATAACCACAACGGCAGGATGCAGTGTGGGGAAAAAGCAATATGATTACCGATAGCAGCAATTGAAGATATGACTAATCTCCAGACCGCAGGTTTGATGTGACTGTGGGTTCACTTATGATAAATTGTCTCATTATTTGGGTCAGACATGATTCATGCAAGTTTAAATGCACAAATCCTGGAAAAGTATTATCTTGAAATATCTTACATTTGTTAAATATGTGTCTTGTTCATTTCTTGTGCATAAATAAAAATTCTCAATCTGAAAAAAAGTGTTTTTTTTCTGCTGTAAAGAGGGAATCCCCCTCTCTGTCCTCATCTCTGTTTCCTCTACTCTCAACACTGTTAGCCTCATTTCTCTAACTTTTTAGCGTTTTATCACCTCCCAGAATTGACCACATCTTCCCTTTTGACCTGCTCTGCTCGCCACGGTAACTTTTTTTTTCACATTGCACATAATGACCTTATTGCTTAAATTTTCATTGAATATGTATTCACCCTCAGTACTCTATAATTTAACAAATACAAGAAATCTAGAATTTCTTTCTTTCTGTTTAAACCTCTTGGCACTCTGGACACAAACATAAGCTCACAAAGGTCCAAATAGGTTAATCATGATTGTAACAGAGATAAAGAAAATATTTCAACAATGACATACTTGCTCTAATACATGTTTGCCAAATATACCGACAATATCTTGTTATTTTTGCTTTCATTGGAAGATTTGAAGAAGCCCAACACAATGAAACCTTAAAGATAAAAGCACAAGTTCACATATTTTGGTCATTAAAGTCTAATTGAAATAATTAATCCAAATATATTCTACTTTATCGCCTTCTGCATCATGGATGTCGAGCCCCCTGTGTCTTTTTACACCACAGAATCATTCACATGGCTTTAGCTAAGAAGATGTTTGATCATCTACATCAGCTGTGTTTAAAGAAGATCAACGGGCATCGAAGCCTACCTGTTTAGGAGTGCTCTGCAGACATCTTGTCTCATCTTGTGTTCTCTTATCACTTATGTTTGGCGTAGTGAAAAACTATTTCTCTGTCTGTACAGTCATTTGGGGTGATAAAGTGTCACATTTACAGAAAAGGTTGTTACCTCATCTGTCCTGTGATGTATAGGAAATGTTTCTGAGTAAGGCATAGAAAAAAAACAAAAACAAAATGCGGCTGAGGTGGTTTCCTTGATAGTTGTAACGAGGTTAGTGATGAATGTAAAAGAACTGAAACAAGAGGGTGAAAACCCCAAGGGATTGCTTTTTCTTTTTCCTTTCCTCTGCTAGTATGTTTCATTACAGCTATCATTTCAGCCAAAGGCAAAGCAGAAATGGAGTATATATTATGCTCCTGTAAATAAATATAACAGACACATGTGATTTGTTGTTTTGCTGGGTTTTCCGAAACTAGAACGGAAATATTCTTGAAACATTTGCATAATCCTTTCAGACACCACACACCATATGCATACATATAGATAGATAGATAGATAGATAGAT
>JAVQJG010038730.1:0-13095 GCA_036024015.1 Craterocephalus amniculus | reverse complement strand
CATTTACTGAGCAACATACCAGTGATTGCGTTGGGGATGTAGAAAGATGGAAGTAAAAAGATTATTGAAAAGCATAATCAACTTTTCTTGTTATACCATTTTTATAGAAGTTCTGTAGTATAGATTTCTTTTGAGTTACAGATGATTTTATCTTCACATCTGTTATTCTGCCCCATGTCCTAATGTCGGCTTAAATATTCCTGTATTCGTCAGCCTTTTGTGCAGCTATTGCAGGGAGGATCTGCTGTTTTATTTTATGTAACACTCTTGGCATCTTCTAAAACACAATGAAACCTCAAAAGCGTTTCCACATTTGAAAAATGAACCCGATTTATTTTCTCCCCAAGAGTTTCTGTATTTTCTGTTGGCATTCATCAAACTCTGGTTTTGCTTTTTATTTTTCAGACCACCTGCTTATAAAGTATCACCATAGTGCTGCACATTTAAACAAATATATTGAGCTTGTATATTGTTAGTAATGCAGGTCCTGTGCATGTGGTTTTTATCAAAGTCAGTGTTGAACACTGTCATGAGTCAAAGAATTAAACTTAAGAATTTTGAAGGATGAAATTTATTTGATGTCATTTTTAACTACCTCCGCAGTGTTGAAGTGACATTAAAAATAGTCCTGTCAGCAGCTCTTATTCCACATAATAGATGGAGATGATAATATTGTTTGGCATGGTGGCATGGCCTCGCTCGCAGGGATGCGCCCTGTTGCAACATTACGGTCCTCAGCATGAAATACACAGCAATATAATAACATGCTGGAAGGAGCGCAAATGTTCCTCCACAGGGCATTAACATAGTAATAAATCATCTCCAGGAAGCATCCAAACAGCAGATTTACAGCAGGCTGGAGCAGAAAGCATGCACGCTCACCATACATCAGCATTAAGAAATTAACCATAAAACCCTTTCAGACTCAGATTTGGTACATTGTAAAGGACTTATTGTTGAATTCAGACAGGCAGTAAAAGGGTGAATAAAGTTCCAGCGGGATTCGTCAGTCATTGCATATAAACAGCTTTTTCCAGATAAAACCCTAATTTGAATACAAGCTGGTTGTGATGCAATCTGCGTGTTGCTTCAGGCCTTGTGTGGGTTTTTTTGTGCCCAACAGACTCGAAACTAATTGCATTTTTCTGTACTGCATCCTCACCTCACCACGTTTCGCACAGCTGACCTCCCTGGAGCTACAGTATGTGTCTCCAAAACTGCTGATGTGTCGGGACCTGGAGCTTGCAGTACCTGGCACTTACGACCCCAACCAGCCCATCATCCGCATCCAGTCCATTGCCCCCTCCTTGCAGGTCATCACCTCTAAGCAGCGTCCACGCAAACTCACCATCATGGGTAAGAAAAAGAGGAAATTTAACAGGTTTTCTGGCTTTCAAGCAATTATATAAGGAACATTAATTGAAGGAGAGATAAAAATTATTACTGGTGGCCTGTCACATCCGAGAAGATTCAGTATCAGTAGGAGTTATACCAAAACAACACACAGACTTGAAGAATAAAAGTCTTCCTCACGCACAGAGGCAAGATCAAACCAGTGATGAATTTAATTTTAAAAAATGTGTCTAAGTCCCTGCAGAAAAAAACCAAAACAGACTCTTCAGTCATCTCTCCACTGAAGAATTCATGTATTTTTCATCTTCTTTCTCAAGAGAAACAGCAGGAATTGAATTGTCAGGAACCCTCCTTCCACTCTGCATTAGCATTAATTTGAATATAAAAATAAATAATTCTTTCACTTTATCACCTACTCGGCTGTGTGAAATGAAATATGACGGCGAAGAACTTCTGAAATCACACTGCACCATAAAGTCACCTTGTCTGGAAGCCAAATCCTCACATTATCAATCACTAATAGTGCGCCCTGCCTCACTCTCTCTTTCAGTGGACAGCACAATACCTTGTCTTGATCTATCCCACCAGTGTTACACAACACACTGTGTAAGAGATGATAGCCAATAAATCAGCTGACCTCTGGGGCAAGGCTTCAGATTAAGACCTGTCACCTTCTGCAGGCAGCTTAGATTTACTGTCGGGCTTCTGTCCTCCTTCAACATGTTGCTTACTGGGATTTTCATTAGAGGCCGAATCAGGATAAAACAGGGACTTTCGTTTTCTCTGTTCACATCAAATAGAGCTGAAGTCTATTAAAGCTTGTTTGGCAGTTCTAGTGTTGATGAATTGTGGACGAATTAGTTGAACGACATTTGTATGTCTGATAGGTTAATCAAATCAAATCAAACTTTATTTATAAAGGGCCTTTCAAACAGAATGTGGCTCAAAGCGCCTTACATTTAAAAATATTCCCGTCCATTCGCATTTTGCCTTTCTGTCATGCTGACAACTTCAGTAAAATCCTTAACGAGGATCATCGGATGAACTTCAAGTCATCCTTTTTCAGGATGACTACAAAATGGTGTCATAAAAAATACTTTTCAGCACAAGTTGATTGTGTTTGAAGTAGTTTCAGGGCTCATTTTTCATCCATACACAAATAGTAGCTGGGATTTTCAGTGTGTTGACACAAACAGAATACTTTGTAGCTTCCCTTTCCATCTCTCTGATAGTTGTGTCTGCTTCTCATCGCTTAACTTATTGCAGTTAGATAGCATTATGATAATTGTTATAAAGATGCAGAACATGCATTGCATCTCTTGGAGAGAGAAATAAAAAAGTAGTGCTACTATGAATCTATTAGTAGATTTATTCTATTTTTGTAGCAGTTTTTCAGGCAATGATGATACTGTTGAAAAGTCCAGTAACACGGTTCTTATGAAATAATTTATTGCCAACTGAAACTTGCGGGATGACATTGCTTCAGGTGATGATGATAAAGATGCAGCTGCAGAGCATCAAGGGAGCACCTGACAGAAAACAACCAATAATTTCAAATCTAACCATGTAATAAATGTGACACGATGCTTTAAATGACGTATCAATGATGAATCTCGTAACTCCATCTGCAGGTAGCAATGGCCATGAGTTCATGTTCCTATTGAAGGGGCATGAGGACCTCAGGCAGGATGAGAGAGTCATGCAGCTGTTTGGTTTGGTCAACACACTGCTGGCCAACGACCCTGCGTCCTTGCGTAAGAACCTCAGGTAGATGTGCTGTTAGGTACACACTCGCACACATGCAAACACCTGCACACATGCTGTTCCCATGCATCATGAACTGTTGTCATAACGGTAGTTTCTGCAATTCTCGAATGTGTACTTGACCGTGGAGAATTTCTGTTTGACTTGCAATTTCACCATTTGGAAACACTCAAACGATGCCTGTTCAGAGAAAAATGAGGCCAGGCTGCATGCAAAATTGATACTGGAGCAATTGCAATCTTTTGTTTATAGCATACTGCTGATGGATGCTAACAGTTTCATGATGAACTGGCAGGAGATGCAGGGAGGAAAGCAACAAATGCCATCTGGATGCTTCTTCCCTACATATCCTCTGTCCAGCATTTCTATCTCGCACTCTTTTTGACATTATCCTCTTAATAATAAGGAGCTGACGAGCTAAACTCACCGCAAAGTCTGTTCTGGCTTTCTTGAACATTTTTATTTAGACTCATACAAACCGAATAATGTCTAGAAATGTAGATTCATTGATAATGCAACCCTGATGAAAAATCTGTTTTCTGCTTGTTTTGGCTGTTGGTTTCTCCAGCATTCAGCGCTATGCTGTGATTCCCCTGTCCACCAACTCGGGCCTGATTGGCTGGGTGCCACACTGTGACACCCTGCATGCCCTCATCAGAGACTACAGAGAGAAAAAAAAGATTTTGCTCAACATTGAACATCGCATCATGCTCAGGGTGAGAGATCACTACTAACATTCACTAGATTTGTATTCACTCCATTTCTGAGGGAAAAAAGTGTTTTTCTTCACTGCAGCTGTGTTTATTTCCATTGTTTGATGACAGTTGTCTCAGTGTCAGTGATTCGGTTTGCTCAAAATACTGAAAACAATCACATTTCCTGGACGAATCATGCAGATTCATCTGTGAATAAGCTTATTTACTCGTATGTTATTTACTGATTTGTGCCAGCAGGAGGTCTCATTTAGGAAATATTTCTAAACTTGTGTTTTTCATTTAAAACCATCCATGCTAAATAGATTCACTAAAGCTCCAGAAACATCTGTTTTGGGTAATTATATTGTAAAGTGCCAGTCTTTCCTTAATCAAAACACTTTCACAGGGTTTTAATTGTCACAAATTAGCTACAAGTTTCTTCTCCTGAATGTCTGATTAGCCAAAGAACAGACTTAATTCATACTGATTTCCTTTGCTATATTATGACCTTACTGTACAGCAAATTGAAAAAAATCGAGATGGCATTTGAGAATAGTGAATGATCAGGTTAACACCTGCTGCACAAAAGGTCAGTAGCTTGATTGGTAAAGAACTGTTTCATTTTCTAAACCTGAACTCGACTTATCACAGGAAAACTGTTGTGTGCTGTGATATGTCTAATTTTAAATTCTTTATGGAAACCATGGAAACTGCATCCCCATGGACACAGACAGACCATCTGGCTTGCCAGGACATGTGATGACACGAGGGGGCATTGATGCACATGGTGTTGGTAACTTGCACATCTGTGGAGGTACCATTAATGCTGATGTGCAGGTTTCAGAGCAGTTTATTCTGGCATCCTTAAGGCATTGCTTATTTCAACAAGTGAATGCAAAACATGATTCTGTATCTATTACAACACCATGGTCAGACCTGAATCTGAAATTTAAAAAAAAAAGGGAAGCTAACAGAATAAACCTTCATCTGAGCATGTGAGTTGCTTTTCTGTATCAAAGAAGAATTTAAGGCAAGGCGGGTTTATTTGTATCACACGTTTTATGTACATGACAATAAAATGTCGTACAAACAGAAACATTACAGCGTGATGCAGAAAGCATTAAGAGTTAAAAACGGAGCATTAAGAGCATTTTACATACAAGGTTACATAAAATTAGCTTTACATTTCAATACCAAATAAAAAACCTCAAACACTTCTCAGTTAAACTTTTTTTTTTACTGTTTAAATGAAACTTTTTCTAAAAAAGTAGTAATATTGTTTAGAATTTGAGTTGTGAAGTCATACTGTGTATTTAACTTAAATCATGATTCTATTCATTTTCTCTCCTGGCTACCCCATTATACATAAAACCCTTTTCATTTAATTCTTTTTTAACAATTTTTTTTTACATCTCATGTTATTTCTGATGAAAAATGGGCCAAAAGGAAGTCAATCCAACAGCACAAAGAACCCAAGTATAACTCAGCAGACAGCCTATTACATGCAGACAAATAACAGAGAAAAGAAAAGAATTTATTCACCTTTTGGTAATGACAGGTGCCCTGAGGCTGTATTGTTTAGCAGGACTTATGTAAGGGAAGTGACATCACACCCTGCTGTGAAGTTAGTGTTGACATCTTGAACAGATATAAGTGCCCCGGTGGTGACACCTCAAGTTAGAGTAAGAATAGCTGCTGTTTTTAATGAGTCCCTTGAGCTCTGCGACTCATTTTTGGTGTGTTTGCTGCTGTTTTTTCTGTTTTCTTTGGTAAGTATTTACATTTTCTTCATGCTGAGCGTTCACAGACACACATGTTGCACCGAGACTGGATAGAGGTCAGTGTATACAGTGTGTCAGGTTTTCCCATAATGTGTATTTCAGATGGCCCCAGACTACGACCACCTGACACTGATGGAGAAGGTGGAGGTGTTTGAACATGCCGTCAACAACACTGCCGGAGACGACCTGGCCAAGCTCTTATGGCTCAAGAGCCCCAGCTCTGAGGTGAGATGCTGCACATCACTGGGGAGGATAATTTAGGACTCTTGATCTTTTGAGTGCTCGTGCTCACATGTCGGTGGCTCCTCTGCTAAATGTCAAGAGTTCTCAGTTATCGGACAAATACTTTACACATCTATAAATAATAATTTCCCATTAAGATGGCTTGTCAGTGATAAACTGGTGCTCATTTTGTAAAGGTTTCATTAGACACTGGTAAAATACAGTATTAGTCGTATAGTCGTATTGAAGATAAAAACCGTTGTTTTTCCATGTAGAAACGGTTTTACTGGGCTGTGTGTCTAATTTTGAAGCACAGACTTTGCAGGATTACATTTACAGATTTTCAAATTGAATTCATTTGTAGAAATGCAAGTACATTGGGGAGTGAAAAGATATTTTCAGCAGCCTCCTGCAGATCTACTTTTCCATCTCTGCTGCTCTTCTCAGGTGTTATTAACCGTGATGCAAATGTCCTTTCGCTTCCAGGTGTGGTTTGACAGGAGGACTAACTACACCCGCTCCCTGGCTGTGATGTCCATGGTGGGATACATTCTCGGCCTTGGTGACAGGTGAGCTTGTACCACCAAAGAGGAAGTCTTCTGTTATCTTTAAAGATAAAATGATAACGATAAGCATTATGAAATATTAATAAGGAGTCCATGTGTCTCTCCTCCAGGCATCCATCCAATTTGATGTTGGATCGATTAAGCGGCAAGATCCTCCACATTGACTTTGGAGACTGTTTTGAAGTGAGAGATTTTCTTTCTGTGCATCATCAGCTTTTCTTTATTCATTATTTATCTGAACTTGACTCTCAAATTATCATTGTTCAGGTGGCAATGACCAGAGAAAAGTTCCCAGAAAAGATCCCGTTCCGACTGACGAGGATGCTGACCAACGCTATGGAGGTGTGTAACTCTTGTCAATACTGAAATATGCATCATAAAATGTGTGTGTCGTCTGTGCCTCAGCCTGGAAAAAGTCTTATTTTTAAGTTATCTGAGTGTTACAGTCTGCAATATCTCATCCTCACAAATATCCTCCTGTTATCCAAGAACCCTTTCCGAGCTGCTGCTTCATTGTCGTCTGAACTAGATAATTATTAGTCTTTTCCCAAATGTGCAGAGTTTTGGCTGAAGCCACCACTCGCTGTCTCTTGTACTTAATGAGCAAAGAAGAAAATGAATTAAAAATGAAAGCATGAGAAATAAATTCTGGCTTTCTGGGACTTTTAAGTTGAGTCATCTCTCAAGAAGTAAGAAGTTTAGTTTTTAGTTAGGATTATGTTTAAAATGCTCTTTAAAGCTAAATTCCAAGCCAATGTTGCGTCAACATATTGCTTCACAAGAAGACAGAGATTATTTCTTTTTTAGTGACATTGATGCGCTTTTTCAATTCAACTTAAAATGTAAAATGTCTCAATCAGTTAAGTTTGTGTGTGGTTGTGTGGCAGGTAACAGGCTTGGATGGGAACTACAGGATCACTTGCCACACAGTGATGGAGGTGCTGAGGGAGCACAGGGACAGCGTCATGGCTGTGCTGGAGGCCTTCGTCTACGACCCTCTGCTCAACTGGAGGCTCATGGACAGTAAGGATGAAAATATGCTGTTTCAGGTTTTCGTGCAGAGAGCTAGTTGTTGTTACTGTTTATGTAGTCTCATGATGTACTGGAAAAAAACACATTTTGTCTACACGCTCACTATGATTCAGCTTGTAAAGTGATTTAATTTCAAGAAGGTAATAATCTATGAACTTGGATAAGAAATCCAAACTGGCTGCTGCTTGGTGTTTTCTAAACCTTCTTTACTTCTGGATTTGTTTGTACCTCACAAAAAAAACCTGAATCAACATAAAGTATGCTGATGATCTTTCTCATCTGTTTAAGACTCCATGAGTCAGAATGAGTGGAATATAGAATAATGAGAATTAAATGTGATGCTGTGAAAATACTGCTTCTTACACACCTTTTCAAATCTCAAACGCAGCAAATACCAAAGGCAACAAGCGTTCCCGTACCAGGACCGACTCGTACAACGCCGGACAGTCTGTGGGTCAGTCTGCAACCCAAGTGCAGCTATGCCTGCTTTTTGTTTTATATTACCTTGGATATACGTTTAAATATGTTACCATGTTGTCGTTTACAGAAGCGCTGGAGGGAATAGACCTTGGAGAGACCACACACAAGAAGCCTGGAACCACTGTGCCTGAATCCATTCACTCCTTCAGTGAGTTACCTTTTAGTGCCTTTCTTGGATTATTTGTTGTACCTTTTAGTTTCCCTCTTCTGAGTTTTACCGCAACAATGCCGAGCTTTCAATGCCACCGTGAAGCTGCTGCGCTGTTATAAGGCAGCACTTAGATCTGCTTGCATTTCTCTCTGCTGCAGAGAGGTTTGTGAAAAAGAGAATACAGTTTGTTTTTTGTGAAATTGTCGGTAGTTGTTGATGCCAGCATGATTGTGTTTTGTTAGTTGGAGATGGCTTGGTGCAGCCCGAGGCTCTCAACAAGAAAGCTATCCAGATTATCAACAGAGTGCGGGACAAACTTACAGGTGAGTTCTGCAGCTCTCTTCAGGACAGAACTCAGTAGTATTACTGTGCTAATTTCCAGATACAGAAAAGTTCTTCAGGTATAAGTGTTTTAATGTGTAAATACCTGTGATTTTATCAAAATTCAAACTTCTTTCTAATGAAAAAATGCAGGATGAAAAATATGAATAGAATATAAATAGTAGTTTTACTGTAGCTATTTCCTGCAGTAGCAGCATGTCTTAGTGTCAAAGTGTCGAAATTATCAGCAGCTTGAGGCTGTTGGTAGCTCAACAGATTGAGCCTTTTATTCCAGGGCTGTAACTGCAGATCAAGTCTCAGCTTGATTGCTTAAAAAGACCCTCAGCAAAATAAAAATGACAAAGAATCTTTTTTAGATCATGGAGTCTTTAAAAACTATCAAGACCAGAAAAATATTGCATTAAGTAACAGTTTGTCTCCCATAGGTCGAGACTTTTCTCATGATGAGACGCTGGATGTGCCAACACAGGTGGAGCTCCTCATCAAGCAAGCCACCTCACATGAAAACCTGTGCCAATGCTACATTGGATGGTCAGTACACCTTTCTGCCGCATGGTTCAGTCAGAGCAGTGATACAAAGCAGCAGACTGTCATAAGAATTACAACTTTCTCATATTGCTGCATGACTCGCCATGATTTGTTTGACTTTGTCTTTATAATTTTTTTTTTTTTTTCCAGGTGCCCGTTTTGGTGAAGAGCCATCGGTTTCCTCCAGGGTTATGCTTGAAATCTTTTCCTCCTGATAAACAAAGAAGGAACACTCGACTCAAAGAGCTGCCCAGTTAAAAAAAAGCCCCACAGCTTTTAGTTGTAACTTCACCTGTAACATTATGAAGTACCCCAAAGAGCTGTTTTTACCTGGTTGAAATCATTTAGTCCGCTAGGACTCTCCTGATTTTTAATAGCATAAATACTTGCTGAATACTTTCTATAATGGCCATATTGTAATAATTTAAGATATTTCTTACTTTGTGCACACTGCTTCTTATAATCTCACCAGTCGGTTGTCTCATTGTGTAATATTGTGACAAATTTAAATAATGTTGTTTGCCCTTTACTAACTTAAAACACCCTTTGAAGGTTTTTTGTGACATAAGACATGAGAACAAGGTGATGATAGGAACAGAATGTACTGTAAGGGCATTTGTGTGCCATTAAACTGTACAGATAACACTGACTTCGCTGTGTTCAGTCCTTATAGCAGGCTGTGTTTCTGGCTGCACTTGTTATTGCAAAATGAAAAATGTGTGACAGACTATTTATATAGAAAGGCAATGGTTTACCTCTCGCCTTGTTTTTCCTCTGACACCCACAGAGGGCACTCTGACTCCTAACAACATCCTTTCTCTCCATCTTCTCAAGCAAGGATTCAGGCGAATCTGCAGGCCGGAAACGATTAGACCCGACTAGATTCTACCCCGAAACCAAAACTTAATACTAGATTTTGAACGTGTGCCATTGCATTGAGATTATCATGCTTGTTTTAACAGCAGCTGCTGTCTTGCAGCTACAGCGAGGTGATGGGTTTTCCACCAGCTGCAGAAGTGAGTCAGATGTTTCAGACTGCAGATTAAGCACTGGTGACAACTATTAAATCAGTTTCCTTTGTTGTTCTGTAGTGAGAGAAAGGCAGCCTCTGTTTTACTTCTGCTCGTTGTTATTCCCTCACTAATTTCTCCATTTATTTCTACCCCTGCATTCTCCTCTGAAGGTTAATTACTTATAGATAGTTAAGGATTAGGGATCAACAAAAAACAGCCCATTGATTTCTTCCCTGCCGTGCCCACCTCTGCAATGTCACACTCTTTACACATTGGAACAGAGGCCTGGTGATTATCTGTTCATATCGATCGATTCCTCCTCTGTTTTTCCCTCGCTTTTTACCCTCCTTTGCTTCCTTTGCCTCCACTCTGTCACTTTCTTCCCTCCTGCTACTAAAACCTCATTATCGAAAATGTGACTTTTCATAGCTAGTGTCACCATTTCTGTTGTTCCCTCTCTCTCATCTAATTTGTTTGCATTTTTTTTCCAGCTTTGAGTCTGGTGAGGGGCAGGCGAGTCAATAGCTCAAGTTAAATGGCAGCATTGATTGGGAGAGGGATTTAGCTGTTTACCAACTGTGGAAATGGGTTGGGGCTACAGAAAAACAGCCCAGGTGTCTGTGTGGTGCAAGTCAATGGTGACAAATGACACTCATCGGGAGACAATGCCCCCAAAATGAGGGACGGTGAGAGGCTTGGCATGCAGGAGGCCGTGCTCCATCAGCCTTTCAGGATGTCACATAAAGCCGATCAGGCCCAGCACACTCAGCCAAGACCTTAGGAATGATGGGTTATGGTCGTACATTCGCTCATATTTGCCTCCCCTGCTGGGACACAAGCCTTTTTCTCTCCCATGTAAGCCTTTTCTCATCCTTGATCCTGTGTTTCTCTTCAAAAGCTCCCCTCCAGATGTTATTCCACATCCGTGCACCCTCTTTAGCTCCCCATAACCCCCTTGAGATTTCATAAATGCTCCACCCAACTCTTAGCATGTCTCGAGTGCAGTGGCACGTACCAGAACACACACTTAAAACGGGGAAGTTTCTTTTTTGCTTGTAAAAGAAAACTCATCCAATTCAACTTTCAGGATATGATCACATGAAGACAAACATTGCAAATCTATCGGTTTAGATTTTTTTTTCCCATTTCTGAATGCCACAGTCTGCATTCTGAACACAATAAATCAAAATCATATGCTAACATTAATCAGTGTTTGTCAGCCAACAACGCCCGAAAGGAAGCAATGAAACAAAAACAGAATGGATAACAAAAGGGCAGCATGTCTAATCTGATGTTTATTCATTCCTAAAAAACAAGACTTAAAAAAAAAAATCATATAGTAAAATATTTTAGTTTTCAGCAGGCTTCAGGTAACGGTGTGATGAAACGAAAGCTCAAAGAAATCAACATTTCAAAAGATTTAAATAACCAAATTCTAACTAATGGACTCAGTTGTGTTATTCCTCTGTAAATTTCTGTAAATAAAATGTGTAGACAGGCTGAAAAGGTTTTCCTAAAATCCCTCAAACTGAGCTTAATTCAAAGAAGTGAAGTCTCCCTTTTAAAACCCACTGTTTCAGGAAATTCAGAGTAACAGAAGAATTAAAGTACCAACAGGGACAAGATTAATTTTCTCCTCAGGGATCACGGGCGATGTAGGATGGCGCACAGCCTTCTGCTTGATCTTCGCTGCTCTGCACCAGATCTAATTAAGGTGTCTTTTTAATGTATGGCTCTTTTAAAGGTGTGCAAATCAAATGTGAATGAGTCGAGTTGTTGAGAGTCCAGTACAAGTAAACTACACGGATACTTTTCCTGACTTCCCAAAAGTCCTTTGCCTTCCTGTGGTTATGAGACCACTTTGCCTCTTGTGCCGCACAGCTCCCCTCCAACTTTATCTCTGGCGGCTAACAGCTGTGAGAAGAGAGGCAGAGGCGGTATTGACCGCCAACCAGAGCTGTTCGATAGCAGAGCCTGGAGTTGTTGAAAGTTGCAGCCTGCAGCCAGGACTCGGGCTGTCTCTGTGCACTGTAGTGTGAAGCCGGTATCGATGAACTTGACAGCAGTTTAGCCCGCCTGAGATCTGCTGCACTCTGAGGAGTCTTCCGAGGCATTTTCCTGCCAGCTTTAGCCTTGATTACTCTGACTGTTAATGTTCCTCAGAAACACTCGGGGACAGATTCTCTTCGTCTAATCTTCTGTTTCACAAATAGAAGGAAAATCCAGGTGTTGGGAAAGTCGTTGACGAAGGCAGCGGCTTGCTGGGACAGCATGAAAAAAGCCATGCAACTGTCCAGTCAACATGGCTATGAAAGGAGGTGGATGGGAAATAAGATTTAAAAAACTAGAATTAGATATTTCTTTACAGCCGCTGGCAAACATACTGGTGAATGTTGAGCAGTTTTACTGGTCACAGCAGAAAACATGAGACCTTTCCGATTAGCTTGATGATCCTCTGCTCATTAACACCTATGATCCCATACATTCAGGATTTATGCAAATATACTGAGTGCAGTTTATTCTTGGATCATTGTGTGTCCTTGATGGTAAGTGCTGTGGCGTTAAGTCTTATTCTCATGAAGAGCAGAACTCCGGGAGAAAAGAATCATGTAAATTTTGGCATTTCTCCTCCAGTGGGATCTTGCACGAACAATGTACCCTTTGTTCAGAAAAGATAGTGCGCACTTTTCATTGATCCCCTCCAAAGTTAAAATGTATTTGTAATGGAAAGTGCTGACCTTTAGCTAAAGAGACCTAGTTTATATCTTCAGCATTTTATTTTATTTTTTCTGTCATTGATTTACTACCAAAAAAAGAACCACGAGCTTTGTTCAATCTCCATCTTCCCGCTGTTAATATTAGATGCAAAATTAAAAAAAGGAAACCAGTGATGATAAAACCATTTAGGTAATCTGTCTGATCTTTGAATCACACTGTTTATTATTTGCGGAAAATACATGATATTAGCACAAACTCTGGGTTTAAGCCTCTCACCTTGCTTTCTGAGCATATTCCGACTATAGATTTTAATGAAAAAAGGAATTTTGGTTAGGGGAGAGTGGGGTAAGATAAGCCACTTTTTACTTATGTTGTCCTGGAGGTAAGGAAAAATGACACAGAAATAGAATCAAAACATATTCCTTTACTTCTGGATGTCTCCTATCAAAC